>VDFB02075321.1:444380849-444507045 GCA_007258455.2 Sequoia sempervirens
CAATCTTGTGTTTTCATAACCAAGTTGCGAGGTTCAAAAGTTACATAATAATTTGACGACCCGATCCTTCTTTCTCCTCATCCTTGTCTAAATAACCGGTGTATCAAAAGTTCTTGAAATCTTAGAACCCACGATATGCAGTTCTACAATTCAGATTTTTTGTGACCCCGCAACTTTCAAGCAATCTCCTTGGTTTTTGAAATGTTGCCAGCCCATTTAATCACTTGTATGGCGTATCATGTGACTATCTTTTCGGGAGTTGTGAAATGTGAGCTCAATCTTAAGGCATGCTCCTCAACCAATGGCGCATTAATTAGACATCTTAAATGGAAAGTGTAATGAAAACTCGCTAAGGTAGCGACATGATATTAACAGATTAAAGGTCATCATTACCTACCGGTGTAATTAAATAAGCTTGCTTACAGAGAAAGGTGGCAGTATTATTGAGTCCTGTTTTCTTATCGACCAAGGAAAATTCAAAATGGGGCTTCCTGCAACCAATGAAACATGGGATGATGAACCTATGCCCATCCTGCAACCTAACTTGAACTAGCCCAAGGAAGATCAAATTGATATTATTTCCCAATTACGTACACTTTCCTGGAAGGAGAAGACCAGCTATGCCCAATATCACAGAGTAATCTTCGTCCTCGAAGAAGGGGAACATGTCAAGCTGCACAACCTTTTAATGGTGATACAGTGGGATATGGAGAACGCCCCACCACCTGTGGAAGTTTAATTTTCTTGCTTTGCATGGCATCCTTTTGTAATTAGTGGTGGTAACCCAATTTTGGCTTAATGTAACCGCTTTCGTTTAAGGTCACTTTCTTGAGGACGGTTACTTTAAAAGACCATTATGAACAGTTACGTTTGGAGACATATTTGGCCTAGAGAATTATATAAAGATGGAACTTTTTGGAAAGGAGAGAGGGAGAGGGGGGCCAGCTAGGTTATCTTTTCATGCAGTTTCATTGTACAGAGATATGAAGTTTGTGAACTCATGTTTTGGCATTAAAGAAATAAAGAATATATTTTCAAATCTTTGAATTTCTTAATGTTTTCTTTAGATGGCAATGAACTATGTTTCCTTGTGGTTATTCTTCAATGTCATTATGTTATAATGGATTGTATATGCATTAATTCTAAAACTTTGGATTTGGATTGAATTAGTTTCCAGAAAGAGTTTGTTGTCCTTTCTTTTCTTGGATACAATCCGTTGGTGTAGGGAAGATGAACTTTCATGTTTGCATTTGTTAAATAAATTAGGTTTGACCCAGCTAGCACCTTTATGTGGTTGCCAGAATTTGGCGTTAGTTGCATTTTTTATTTTTTTGGTAAATACCAATTATTTCAATTCATTACAAATCATTGAAGGTAGTTTGCCTTGTAAAACAAGCAAAAAGAACTTGCAATTAGCATTGTAAGTGACTCAACTATTGGTTAGGTTGTCATTGTTGTGGGAAAATAGAGTATAAACTAAAGTGACAAATCTTTCAACCAACAGATTTTTGGTGACCCTGCTGGGGAAAATAATAATTGAAGTATTGGTGTCTCTTTCCTCGGAAATTTAAAGGTACCTCCCCGAGGACAAAGGTTGGCAACTTTGTTTGATGAAATGTACCCAGATACATTATGTTCCAGTGAGGACCCATGTTGATTTAATTTTTAGATTTTCATTATGGCATTGATTTCTTCCTAGCCATGGGGAAATCATTTTGGTCCCCTTTCTTTGCCTATATACTCACCATTTCCTGAAGGATCAAGAAAGTATTTTCCAAAATTCAATGGAGAAGGTTCTCAAGATGCTAAAAAACACATCCTATCTTTCACAGTTGCCTGTGGAATTTTGGGGGTAGGTGAAGATGTTTTTGTCAGATTATTTATTGAATCCCTTATTGGGCCTGCTGCAGATTGGTTTTGTTATTTAGAAGATAATTGCATAACTGATTGGGATTCATTAAAGGATAAGTTTTTGGGAAGGTATAAGGGCCCTGTTGATGAAGTTGCTTTGCTAGGTCAATTTTTCAATATCCAAAAGCAAGAAGGTGAAAAAATCAGAGACTTTGTGGATAGGTTCAATATGTTGCTTAGAAAAATACCTACCTCCATTTTTCCAAGTAAGCAACTGCAACTTTGCACTTTTATTTCTTCTTTGCACCCAAATGTTTAGTTTTGTTTAAAAGGATGTAAAGTAAGTGATATTGAAATTGCTCAAGAAGATGCTGTCAAAATTGAGGATGAAATGATTTTAAGTGGCTTATGGAAAACAAATCAGTCTATAAATAGTTTTAGTGAAATTATGAGGAAGCCTATCATAAAAAGGCCAATTTCTCAGCCTATAGATTTCCAATATACGCAGCCTCCCACCATTGAATGCTCTCATCTCACTGTTTTTTATCAAAAGCACTTTTGTAAAAGAGAGGTAAGCGATGTGGGAATTAAACCTCATATGAATAGAATAATTGAAGCATATTATATGCATTACAAACAAGATAATGATGAATCTATAAGTCCATCAAATGACTGAGAAAGTGGAAAATTCTTGCACAATGCTAACAGTGAAGAAGGTAATACAAATGAAGTTGTTTCAGCCTCCTTACTTATAGTAGAAATGCAATCATTCAATTTTTCCAATGAAGAAGATCAACTTGAGGACGCACAACATAAAGATAAGGTATGGAATGTCCTTCCACCAGAGTGCATGCAAATTGATTATGAAGTCTTCAAGTTTTTTGAGCCAAATGATACCGAAGTAAGGTTGCGAGAAGAGGTCGAGAATGATTTTGCATTTGAATCTTTTCAATTTAAAAATTTGAATGCCAAAAATTTTAAACAGAAAGATGATGTTGTAAGTAGCCATGATGGTTCTGCAGAGGGTAGTCAAATGCAAGAAAATGTTGAACCTCATAATGTCTATATTTTAAATTGGTATCTCAATGCACGTGAGGATGAATTTTTGTGTGGAGAAGAAGTTGCTATGACTGATTTGCAGGATATGAATATAGGCGATGAAGTAAATCATAAAATTGTTAGATCAGATCTCACAGAGAAAGAGGAAATTGTTCCAGTTGAGGATAATCTTCAGTCACATGGAAATGTTGTTTGTAATGCAAATTTTTAGTCTAATACACTTTTAGTTTTGCATGAGGTTGATGATTGGTCTTTTGATTTGAAACATTCTCTATCTGCTGCCAGAAAAGTAAAATGTATACAAGGACACAGTGAAATATATGTTGCAGGTCAGAATTCAAGATTTTCAAACGATGTAGCCGCTTATACATACAACACCAAAAGGAGGTTTTCATCTGATGGTTTGTGTGTGGGTTGTCCAATTTGAGGTCTGGTTTCTCCTAGTTGGTCAAGCCAAGTGCATCACGACGTCACACCTAGTGCCATTTAGACAAACGTTGGTAATCATATGCTGGGTAATGTCGATATGAGTTGTCAAATTGGAGAGGTGTACAACGGAGGCTGGCTTCTTGAACATTGGGTCACCGACAAAATATTTTTATATGAATCCATTATCATCAGTTTAATCAAGATGGTAATCGATTGGTAGTTAGTTGTGTGCATGCTTCTCATTCATCCGACATTTTTCTGCACATGCTGCTATTTCTCTTAGCCCATCAATGGATTTGCATGATCATTCTAGAGTCATCTGAGGTAGGGTCTTCATGGCCATGTACATAGTAGGGGTTTTTGTTGTGTTGGTAGAGTAGTTTCCTTTCCTTGTTGTGTCTTGTTTTGGTTTGCTCTAGCTCCTTTGTCCCCTATGCTCTCCAACTCTATTGCCCAAAGGATAAGGCACTGGTCCACGCATTGAGTAATGGGTTCCTTGCTTTATACTTCATAGTCCTCATCCCCAATCAGAGCCAATGTTACCCTCTAAATTTTAAACTTGCAATTTTTCCTCCCTTAAATTAGAACAACCTTCATTTCATGTCTTTAATTCATTTGTAGTCATGGTCCTCACAAGTTTCATAACCTTTGTCGCACAATATTGTGTTTTCATAACCAAGTTGTGAGGTTCGAAAGTTGCATAATAATCTGACGACCCGATCCTTCTTTCTCCTCATCCTTGTCTAAATGATCGGTGTATCAAAAGTTCTTGAAATCTTAGAACCTGTGACATGCAGTTCTGTAGTTCAACTTTTTCGCGACCCCGCAACTTTCAAGCAATCTCCTTGGTTTTCGAAATGCCGCTAGCCCATTTAATCACTTGTATAGTGTATCATGTGATTGTCTTTTCAAGAGTTATGAAATGTGAGCTCAATATTAAGGCACACTCCTCAACCAATGGTGCATTAATTAGACCTCTTAAATGGCAATTGTAACAGAAACTTGCTAAGGTAGCAACATGATATTAACAGATTAAATATCATCATTACCTACCAACATAATTAAATAAGCTTGTTTATAGAGAAAGGTGGTGGTACTGTTGAGTCCTATTTTCTTATCAACCAAGGAAAATTAGAAATGGGGCTTCTTGCGACCAATGAAATGTGGGATGATGAACCTATGCCCGTCCTACAACCTGACTTGAACTGGCTTGAGGAAGAGAAAATTGATATTATTTCCCAATTGCGCACACTTTCTTGGAAGGAGAAGACCAGTTATGCCCAATATCACAGAGTAATCTTCATCTTGGAAGAAGAAGAGGAACGCGTCGAGTTGCAAAACATTTTAATGGAGATACGACGGGATATGAAGAACGCCCCACCACTTGCGGTGGTTTAATTTTCTTGCTTTGCATGGCATATTTTTGTAATTAGTGGTGGTAATCCAATTTTGGCATAACACAACCACTTCTGTTTAAGGTCACTTTCTTGAGGACGGCTGCTTTAAAAGACCATTATGAACAGTTATGTTTGGAGACATTTTTGGCCTAGAAAATTATATAAAGATGAAACTTTTTGGAAAGGAGAGAGGGAGAGGGGGGCAGCTAGGTTATCTTTTCATGCAGTTTCATTGTACAGAGATATGAAGTCTATGCACTCATGTTTTTGCATTAAAGAAATAAAGAAGATATTTTTGAATCTTTGAATTTTTTAATGTTTTCTTTAGATGGCAATGAACTGTGTTTCCTTGTGGTTATTCTTCAATTTCATTATGTTATAATGGATTGTATATGCGTTTAATTCTAAAACTTTGGATTTGGATTGAATTAGCCGAAAAGAGTTTGTTGTCCTTTCTTTTATTGGATACCATCTGTTGGTGTAGGGAAGATGAACTTTGTATCATTTACCTGCGTTTGTTAAATCATAGGTTTGACGTTTCACACCTATTTCATGGTTATGGGTAGGTGTTAGTTGCATTTGTTACTTTTTGGTAAAAATCATACCTGGTATTTCAGTTCATCACAAATCATTTGAAGGTAGTTGTGCCTTGTATAACAAGCAAAGAGCACTTGAAACTATCATTGCAAGTCACTCAACTGTTAGGTAGGTTGTCATTGTTGTGGGAAAATAGAGTATAAACTAAAGTGACAAATCTGTCAACCAACAAGTTGGAGAAGATTCTTTACTTGCACTTGCACTTGCATTTGGAAAACTTGTATTAGCAGAAGGAGATATACCATTTCCTTTACCTTGGATCTTGGCAGAAACAATCTTTGTTTCATCCCCAGAGTCAAATCCAAGATCCTATTGTGCTATAGCAACAATCTTTTATTTTCCTTTGTCTCCTCCATACT
This sequence comes from Sequoia sempervirens, assembly GCA_007258455.2. Taxonomy (NCBI): domain Eukaryota; kingdom Viridiplantae; phylum Streptophyta; class Pinopsida; order Cupressales; family Cupressaceae; genus Sequoia; species Sequoia sempervirens. The sequence continues at coordinate 444,386,542 of VDFB02075321.1, forward strand.
TCTTCGGCCTTAGTTCCGGATGCAACTTCCAACATTTTGCATCATCATGCTCCTCCTTCTTCCAGTGGGAGCATGTGGTCTTATCACCCTCCTTCTTGATGGTAGTTGTCTTTTTCCCCTTTCCTTTTCCCTTGGGATTACCTTCAGGCTTAGATGGATTCTTGATAGAATTGTCATTAAAACTACTCTTACCTCTTGAATCCAAATGTGTGGATTGTACACATACTTCATCCAGATTACTAGGATTTAAAACCAAAATGGTATGCCTTAAGTAAGAGTGAAGACCACCTATATACTTGAGAAATGTTTCCTGGGTATATAATGGGACATTAAGTGCAATAGCCCACTTCCTAAATTTATGAGTATAGTCTTGGAAAAATTGACCTTTACCCTACCTAAAATTTTGTCAATTCATAGTTAACTTTTGCATATGGCCTAAGGGATAAAACTTCTTTTTGAGGGAAACTTTAAACTCCATCCAAGTTAATTTGACACTACCGTGTTGAGCAATTTCTACTTGAGTTTTACTCTCCCACCAGGTGAGAGCAGTTCCTCCCAACCGAAGAGTAGATAATTGGATTTTAGAAGCATCATCTAAGAGACCTAAAATCCTGCAATATACTTCTACTTGTTGAACCCAATCATGTAGTTTCTCAGCATTCAACTCTCCACAATATTTAGGTAGTTGAAACTTTACATCCAACTTAATTACAGGCTTATGTGCACTTTTGAAAGGACTACCAAAATAAATAGAATTAGAAGGAGAAGATGGAGATGGAGGAGTTTTTGGAGGCTCACCATCACCTCCTTCTCTTTTCCCTTTGTCCTCCTGATCTTCATGGTCCTCATGCTTTTCTCACTTTGATGAACCTCCTTTTTCATGCTTCTTTTGTTCTTGCCTTTCCTGAAAGAGCACTTCCACCATAGCCTCCATGTCAAGAAAGGCTCGTTGAAAACTTTTCTCATCGAGCTCAAAACTTTGTCTAGCTTCCATCTCTTCCATCTTTGGTGGTGGAAAAGTTCTTCATTTATCAATCTTAGGATTGATCTCCGCAAGCATGCCTTCACCTCGTCGGCTCCTAGATCGCATTAACATTCACTTCTACAAACACTAGTAAAACAAGGCTCTGATACCGACTTGATCTGTTAGGATCTATGGCAGTTGCTAAGTAAATGTTAATTTATACAAATCAGTAATCAATGTCTTAAACTTAATTCAAAGTTCATTTAAAATACATTAAATGATTAAAATAATGGAAATAGGAAATCACAGATATAAGAGAAGACAAGAGACAACAGGTTGATAACGGTGTTTTCTGAATGGCTACGTCTCTGGGTCCCTCTCCAATGGAGTGACCGATCCATGATTATGCTCCAAATGCGGTTTACAAGGCACTTCAATCTATTACAAAGCCTCCACAAATATCCTTAAACGACAATGAAATGTAGAAAAATTCCCCTCCTTCAAGTACAAATTAACTTGGCTTATAATCTCTATATGCACAGAGCCAAATCATTTCACTATCCAAATCCTAATTACCTCAAATTACTTCTACCCCCCTTTAAATACATTTTCAAAGGCTATTTACGGGGTTAACAATATAATAAAATCAATTTTTACATATCCTAGCTCCGACACCAAGGACGTGGTGCAATGGTTATTTTGGTGCATTGTTATACTGGGGGTTTCAAACCGTCAACCCTCCATTTTCATATTAACATGGGATTTGTTTCTATTTTAAATATATTCTGTTTCCGCCATATTCCTACAAATGTGTGTGGCGCATTGGCTAGAGATGGTAGTTGGAGGAGGAGGGTCAGCAGTTCAAACCACCAGCCCCTCAAAATAGACTTTGGTTACATATTAAATAGAAACCACCACATAGTTATCTTGAGAATGTTGTGTGGTCTATTGGTGGTGTGTGAATGTAGCAAAGGGGAGTTATCAGGTTCGATCCCCCTTACTAAAATTTTGAACCAATGAACATCCAATCTGGAGCCGCTTTCTGCAAAGGTGCCTCGTGGCACCATTTCATTAGTCCACGCGGCACTATTTTATTTGTTGATGGTTGACACATGTCAGAGTACAATTGGTCCACTCATCCACCACGTCACCTGCCATGTGTCATGTCATGTCATCAACTACTATGTCAACATGCTGACGTTAGCATCCATATTGCCCTAGTCAACCTTTTTCCCACAAACTTTAACCAGCCATAAATTTTGTGTACGGACTCTGTTTGATATGATTCATGCAACGTTGGAATCGTCTCGACGAGCACTTCAACACGACACATTTTTCTTGAACGTCTGAAACAATCAAATTTTTGGTGAAGAACATATCCACCTAGATCAAAAAATGGCAAGGAAAAACACAAACAAATAGAAGAGTTGATGATGAATGGTCACGATCGTTTTAATCATCTTGCATCCCTTCTAATATTTTGTGTCATTGATTTAACCTATAATATCACCTTGATTCACAAAATAATTCCTTCAACATAAATATATGTACAAACATATGCGAGTTAAGTAATTTGTTAAAATTTATCATTTGCATCTTTTAGTATCTAAACATGGTGGGTGTTCCTACATTCCATATCGACTCTTAAATATCAAGTTAGAATTGATATTTATTCTGAAAAATATGTAGAAGGATCCTCTCTCTCATAATCTTGGTAATGGACTTCATGTTCTAAGAGGCGTTAGATGTTTCTAGCCTACAAATGTAGTCTACAATGATTCCCAGTAACAAAGAGGAAACATAATTCTAGGCAATCAAAAATTTGGAAGTCTAAACACTTTTTATTTGGAAAGTGGTAATATTTTTAACCATTTACTAGTTTTTTATTATATATATAGGAAATATAAGTTATAAAAAATTAAAGATTATGTATTTTGTGTTATATAAATTCATTTATCAATGATAATTTTATAAGAAAGATATTTTATGATAATTAGTCGAAGGTGTTTCCTATATGAAATGGAAAACCTACTTTTTGAAATCAACAGTTGAGAATTGAGGAAAAGGATGCAAGATGATGCAATTAATTTCAATCATCCATATTTTTCTTGTCATTCACTATTCTTTCCATATCTATTTTTATTTTTTAAATTAGGCTTTTATTTTAAAAACAAAGAAAAGAAAAGAAGTTGATAAGATTGAAATGAAAATATAATTATATATATATATATATATATTTTATCGATAAGAAAGTTTAGCTTATATTGATGGAACAAATTTACATAGTTCTGCCTGAGCAGGATGATGTAGAGTGAAACCCTCGTTTCAAACAACAAAATTGGATCTGTAGACCCATATCAAAAACCATGGCGACAACACTAGAGACCCACATTTTGGCTTACATTTCAAAACCAAGACCAAATGCTTAGAACATAATAGCTAGACTACTTAGAAAGGGACTAAACACCATAACCCTGAACTAGACAAAGCCATAAGCCAAAACCCATGGAACAACATAGCCGGTTACCAAACATTTTGCTACGTAAAGACATAAAATTCACGTTTCCAAGTCGAATCCGCCGAAGGCACCAACAGAAATTCCTTTTTCAAGAAAGCCACACTAGCATTCGCCAACCGTCTGTGCTCCATTAACTCGAACCCAACAACATCCACCAAGAATGGGTAGTAATTGACTAGGGAATCTGGGTCCTTGAGCAAATGCAAGTCACGAAGGCACAAAATCCCTTTCCCTAAGTGCGCAGTAGCCAAGGCACGGTCCAAACAGACCAGCATATCCTTTCTAAACAACTTCCTCATGATTATCTTGGCCTCCCCCTTTGATACTCCGACATCCAGAAGACCCGCCAAAACCCTTGAAGAGATGTCCAAGTCGATCCTGTAGCCTTCGGTGTTCCCCATGAACTTTTTCCCAGCAATGCAGGAAATGGCCGTGAGTTTCAGATAATTCGGGTGCTTAATGAGGCGTTGAAGGAAAAGTGATGAAATATTCCCTTCAAAGGAAATCTGCCTCTTAGAGCCCTTCAGAGCGACCAGTGTCTCCAAACCCCGCATTTCCAATTCTTTACCAGAGACAAGCAGGATGAATCTACTCATTTTCCTAACCACACAGCGATGAAAGAAGCCAGCATTGTGTGAAAATAAAGAGCTTGACTGCATACAATACCAGCATGTCCTTCCTACAAGCATATCGTCCTTTGAAACCCACGCAATCTATGATCACCGACAAATAATCATGGCAGAGACGATTTCTAGGACCTTCCTTCAGGCCACTAACACTACTAAAAAAGCTGATATGTTTTAAATTCGCCACCACACACGTGAAGAGACAGATGTTTATCGGTAAGTGAAATTCCTACTTAGAAGTCCCAATTCTCGATGACCCGGCCACCTCACCCATTGGGGGTGAGTTGGTGCCCGCCCATCTGCCCACATCGGTTACTCAATCATTAAGTTTTCCCAGATCACTTCTTTGATTGTAATCTTGTCAGCACCTAAGTTGGATAGAGAATCAGCTTCCTGATTACCTTCCCTGAATATATGAGAGATTTCAAAGTTGTCGACTCGATCCATCTGTTTTAATACTAGTCCTAGGGAAGCATCAAGTCGCCAGTTTTGAAATTTTCCTGATCACAAAGCATTGATTATTAACAAAGAATCTCCCTCAATTCAAATATTTTTTATTCTTAGCTCCAAACACCAGACTAAGCCTAAAGAAACAGCCTGCAGTTCTACCCAATTGTTAGTACCAAACTGGAGTGGGGAAGCAAGTTTTCCAACTGTCTTACCCAACCAGTTCCTGATGATACACCCAACCCCCGACTGCCTCGGGTTACCTCTAGCCGCGCCATCAAAGTTCAACTTATACCACCCCAATTTTGGAGGACGCCATTTAACATTCTTCCTTTCCTGCTCTGCCACCTTTCCACCCGTCCCGATTGCAGAGGGAATGATCAATCCTGACCACTACTTCCATAATTTTGCATCCCAACTGGAGAAGAGGGAGATCGATTTTGAGTTTTGATGGATTCTTGAATTCATCAGCTCAACCAGACAAGCTTCCAATTTTTTTAGAAAGGATGATAATGTTAATGCATTGTCCTTAAATATCCGTCAATTTCTCTCCTTCCAAACCTCCCATAATAGCATTGAAGGAATCGCCCTCCAAAACCCAGCCAAAGTTGATCCCATTCCAGTTCTTGGCCAGCCATTCAACCAGTTTTTCAAGTTCCCTGGAGAGACAGTTGAAAGACAAAGCTTTGAGCAGAGCCATTCCCAACAATGTCTAGTAAATGGACAGTTCAGAAACAAGTGATCATTTGACTCTTCCGTCGTTTTGCAAAGCACACATCTAGAAGGGTCGTTGTAGCCAAAAAAAATTAACCTTTCTAGTGTGAGGACTCTACCTTGAATGGCAACCCAGGTGAAAATTCCAACCTTTGGAAGGAAAAATTTATTCCAACACAGATCACTAGAGAAGTCCACCTTAGATTCCAACTGCTTGGCAAGTAAGCCATACCCTTCCTTGGCCCTGTATGAGCTGGAAGAGAATCCGCACCATCGAAGCACATCCTTTCCACCTCTTAAGCTGAAAGAGAGTTATTTAGTGATTTCCTTGAAAGCATTAATTTATGCATCTTTAAACCTAATGCTGAAGGGTCTTTCCAATCCCAGGCCAAAATGTTGTTCGAGTTCTCAATTACCAAATAATCACTAACTTTATTACCCCATAGTCGTTTTGATGTTTCTTTCACATTATTTAATGAAGCAACATCTGCCAGCTTGCTATAGCCACCCCAAGAATCTTCCCAAAATAATGCCTGACCACCATCTCCTAAATCCCATGAAAGGGAGTCCACAATTAGCTTTCGACAATTACAAATGAAATTCCAAACCCGAGATCCTTTAGAAAGAGATCGGGAAGAAAAGAAGCTTAATGGGTTATTCTGTAAATATTTTGCAGTTAAAATTTTAACCCACTTCCAATCCTGTTGTTCGTAGATTTTCCAAGCAAGCTTTCCTCCTAAAGCTTTATTTTGGAGAGAGTTTTTTAATACCTGCTCTAGCTGCTTCTCTAGACCTACATACCTTTTCCCAGCTTATTAAAGGAAGCTTTTTCTGATCCGAGGTTCCTTGCCAGAAAAATTTCCTTAGCTTTTGACTGCATTTGTCATTTATGCTTCCAGGAAGGGGTAGGCATGACATCATATAGATTGGTAGGGCAGCCAAAAATTATTTTATTAAAGTTAGCCTACCAGCCCAGGATAGCCACCTTCCCTTCCATGAAGATAGTCTCTGGTTGATCTTAATTAACAAAGGATCCCATAATTTCCTTGAATTTTGTCCCGTAGCCAAGGGCAGACCCAAATATTTACATGGCAACTTCCCTTTTTTGAACTTAAGAACTTGCAAAATCTGCTTTTCCAAAGTAGGATTAGTAAAAAAGAAAAACACTTCAGACTTTTCAGAACTGACCTCTTGGCTAGAGGCCTTTGAATAGTTTGTGAGAATTTTTTTAAAGGATTTGGCTTCTGAGACTTTTGCTCTCCCCAGGAGTAAGTTGTCATCAACAAACTGTTGATGAGTTACTGGCGGCATATTACTTGTGATTTGTATTCCCTTTAGCTTGTTATCCAGATTTGCCTTAACAAATGCTCTACCCAGGTATTTAGCCATTAAGATGAACAAAAAAGGGGATAAGGGGTCCCCTTGCCATAACTCATTAGAGACTTCAAAGAAACAATTCAGAGAGCCATTGATCAAAATTGAAAACCTTGGGCAAGCAATCCAACCAAAAATCCAATTAAGCCAAGGTGAGGTGAAACCAAAGGCTTCCAAAGCTTTGAATAAGAACCTCCAGTTAACTTTGTCATAAGCTTTCCTAATATCTAGCTTGAGAATCATGGATGGGACCCGAGTATTTTTAATTGAGTGGATGGCTTCCTGAGCAATGATAACCCCATCAAAAATTGACCACCCAGGAACAAAGCCTGTTTGTTCTTCAGAAATCAAGTCAGGTAGCAGCACCTTGAGCCTATTTGCTATTGCCTTAGCCAAAATTTTGTAAGTTGTATTACATAACGAGATAGGTCTAAAGTCTTCAGTTTGTCTGGTTTCTCCTTCTTAGGAGTAAGGGCAATGAAGGTATTGTTAAGTTCTTTCAGAGAAAATCCTAATGATCTTGAATCTTCAACTGCCACCACCACATCCTCACCCAGAATTTCCCAACAGTGTTGGAAGAAGACTGTAGGAAAACCATTGGGTCCCAGAGATTTGTCCAGATGTAGTTGAAACAAAGCATTCCTTATCTCAAGATCCGAAAAAGGCTTGATCCGAAACTGGTTTTGTTCCTCTAATACCAGTTTGGGAATATGTTGCACAAACTCATTTTGTTCTTGAAGATTAGAGCCTTCCTAGCCATTCAAGAGATACTGAAAGAAATGAACTGTGGCATCAGCAATGTGACTGGGTTTATCAATCCAACTTCCATCTTCCATTATTAGACAAGAAATTTTGTTTCCACAACGTCTGATTTTTGTGGAGTTATGGAAGAATTTAGTGTTTCTATCCCCTTCATTCAACCATAATTCCCTTGATTTTTATCTCCAGAACACTTCCTCTTATGTTAAAATATCATTCCAGTTGTTTAGAAGATCCTTTTCCTTGAGATATAAATAATTATCCATGCCTCTCTAAATCACAACCTCATTTAGAGTTGAAAGTTCTTCTTCAATGCGCCTTTTTTCTTCAAATATGTTTTTAAAGCTAGATTTGTTCCACTCTTTCAGCCTTTTTTTTATATGTTTTAGTTTGGAGGATAGTGAAAACAATTTTGTCCCTACAACATCAATTTATGACCACCACTGCTCGATGAGTGACAGAAAATTTGGGTCTTTGAGCCACATCTTTTCGAATTTGAAGGGACATCTTGGAGGGCGCCCATCATCAACAATGTCTAGAGAAACTAGAAAATGATCTGAGCCTGGGCATGATAGAATTTTACAATCCAAAGAGAAAGAGAAGGATGGAAGATTACCTTTAAAGAGATATCGATCAAGTTTCTCCACAATAGAACAAAACCCATACCTCCTATTTGTCCAAGTATATGAACCATTCATTGAGGGCAGATCAACAAGGTGGTTTCTATTCACAAAATCTTCAAATTCTATTTGTGATTGGAGCTTCCTAGACACCCCCCCTCTTGTCACTCGAATTCAAAATTGCATTAAAATCCCCACCGATTAAGAAAATATCAGATATCCAATTGATACAAAATTGCTCAATTTCCTACCAAACCAAATGTTTTGCAACACAAGACATCAGACCATAAACATTAATCAAAACAAAATGTAAATTAGAAACTAGACTCCTGACTGAACAAGCAATCCATTTGTTGCCCCCCGCTAATTTTTCTAACGTTACCAAATTAGGGCGCCAAAGAGTAATCAGATTCCCAGAGGCACCCTCTGCCCCGACCTCAATCCAATTCCAGGGGCCCATTCTTTTTCTGAACGCCAACACCCCTTCTTTGTCGAGCTTTGTTTCTTGAAGCATACAAATTTCTGCCTATGAAGCTATAATTTGGTTCTTCACAAGGCGTCTCTTGTTAGGGACATTTAAGCCCCTAACATTCCAAGTGAATATTTTCATTGTTCTTCAGGAAGGGTAGTCCCCTTCCCTACTTTCAATAAATCCACAATCTTTTTATGTCCTGCCACTTCTCCATCAATCTTCAATTTTATCACATTGGGAACTCTACCTCTTCTTTTGTGGTCTCCACAGTCTAGGGAAAGAATTTCATTGTCGAATTGACAAATGCCCAATCCATCTTGTGTATCCATAGTCGGGGGTCCAACATCCATATTCCCATCTAATGTTTCATCTGTTAACCCTATGTCTTCCAGCCAACCTTCCTCTTCTGTAGAGAAAGGATCACCCAAGTTTTCCCTGGCTTCCTATGCTAGCTCTGCAATTTCTTTGCTAACCTCAATTAATGAGTTCAAGTTCTCCTTAAATTGTTGTCAATGATATTTAATGCATCACTAACTTTCTCATTCAGGGCTTTATTAATATCCACTATTTGTCCCAAGGTTTGTGATTTTTCTAAAGAATTCTTCTCTTCGTTTTTAGAATTTGAGTGTTTCGAAGCCCCAATTGACATCTCCACTTTACTTTGTAGTCTTTCGGAGCCTCAAAGTCTTGTTTGCAGGGTTGCTCATTTGTCCTTGGAGGCTGATAATCCCAATCCCTCTATCCTAGAATTCCAACCTAGTTATCGAAAGGTCTGGGTTCAAAAATCAGAGGTGACCTAAGAATGCCCCATTATGTGTGGATCTTCATCTCTTTCCACCAGGGGCTACTTGGCAGGATCTGCACATAGATTCACACATAGGTGTTGATACCATCTCCATTCGCCCATTCTTCCGTGTAGACATACTTTCCTAATTTATCACCAATTTCTACCAGAATGTTTTTATGCCAAAATTCATAAGGGAGATTTGAAATTTTATACCAGTCTTGAATATATGTAAGCTGATGCTTAAACGGATCAAAGCCAACTTCCCAATTTGCACATGTAGAAGCCAAAACCATCCATTAACCAAATTCCATCCATAATCTCAGAGCGGATTGCTTCAGAAGGGAAAATGACCATAAAAAAGCCATTTGCCATATATTTAAATAACATCTTCATGCCCCACCTGCCTTGCCACCATCCGATCTGGGAGTCCCAATTTAGATTGAATCCAAACCATTTCATAATGATTCCTGACTCTTCCAGTCTCTTGATTGAAGGACCTAGCCAATTAGAATTCATGACAAAGGTTCTGCAATTCAATTGACCAAACTCCGTCTCCTGGCAGGGGTTTTGAAATTTCCTACTGCCCTTCCCCTTTGGAAATTTTGAATTTGAAGTGCTCTCCCGCCAAAATTCATTAAACATCCCCCCATTTCCTCAGTGACCATTTTTCCTTCACCGCCTAGACCTAATTACGCTCGGAGAACGCATACCAGCTTTCCCTTTTGCCTCCCGAGTTTCAGCCTGCTTCCAATGCCGCCGCTCCTTCGCAGTCCATTCCTATGTTAGACCACCTTCATCTGACAGAGCGCTCCCCTTCCCAAACTTGCCCGAGAACTTTCGCATACATGATGAGCCTGCCTCCTTTTCTCCATTCCTCACTCCCTATTCGTCACTCTTTTGCATATTTTCGCTCTTTACGCTCTGCTCCTCCATTTTTTTTTGCACTTCTTTCCCTTATGTTTTTCAATTTAATAATTTAATAATTATATTTTATTTATATTTCAATTCTAATATTTTTTTTGAAAAACACTTTTTTATTTAATTATTTATTAATTAATATGTTTATTATTTATTATTAGTTTTTTAATATTTTTATTTTTATTAATATTTTTATTTTGATATATCTTGACTTCTTATTTTGTTTATTCCATTTTAATTTTTAATTTAGATTTAAGTTTTAAATTTATTAACTATAATTTATGTCTTCTTATGAAATTATAAAAAATAACTAAAATTTATTAGAATTAATTTAATTTATAACTATTTGTCTTATTAAAATTTTAATTATTATAATAATTATATTTTTAATTTTTATTTTAATTTATATAATAAAATATATGTGAAACTTAAAATATAAATTAAAAGTTATATAGTAAGAGAGAGAAACTAACTTTTGATTAGTCTGTCCATGCCGAAAATCCAAGGATAGCATGTGTCCCCAGGGATTTATGCTCAGGGTAGCATGCCATTTGCTTAAGGATATGATAATTCACTTTTAAGACCTCTTCAATGTACCCATTGCACACTTAAGGAGGAAAATAGATAGAGATAGAATGAGAAAAGAGAGGAAGAGAGAAGGGAGAGAGAGATAGAGATAAGATATAGAGAGGCAAAGGGAGAAAAAAGAGAAATAAATGAAGATATATATATATATAGAGAGAGAGAGATAGAGATAGGGCTATATGTAAACACATGGGAACAAAAAGAGAGAGCTCTTTATATCATTGTCTCCCTCTATATCTCTATATTTCTCATTATCTCTCAATCTCTCTCTTCTTCTCTATCTGTTGTTTATCTCTATATTTGTCTTCCTTTATACCCTTCTCTCTTTTCCCCTCTCTTTCCCTCTCCTTATCTCTTTCCCTTACTCTCCTTTTCTATCCCTATTTATCTCCCCCCTCTCTCTCCCTCTATCAGTCTTTATCTCCCTCTACCTCTATATATAACTTCCTATCTCTATTTTTAGCATACGACAAATTCACCACCAACAATTCACCAACGGAAAATTCACCGCCATGACAATTCACCACGCAAAAAATTAATTGCATAAATTTTTGGCGGTTAATTTTCCATGGTGGTGAATTGCCGGTGGCGGTGAATTTTCTTGCGATGAATTGTTGACGGTGAATTTTCCCTCGGTGAATTGCTAGCGGTGAATTTTCCTAGAGCCCTATTTTTCTATCCCTCCATTCGTCTCTCTCTTTGTCTATTCCTCTTTCTATCTATATTTATCCCTCTCTCTCTCTTCTTCTATGCTTTCATCTCTCCCTCTCTCTATATTTATCTCTATTTCCATCTCCATCTCTATATCTATCTCTATCTTCCTCTCTACCTCTCTTTTCTATCTCTATCTTCTTACCTCTTTCTGTATCTCTCTATTTCTCTCTTCTCCTATCTTTCCCAATATATGTATCTCTCTATCACTTCATCTCTCCCTATCACTCCATCTTTCTATATCTCTCTACTTCTCCACTATAATCTCTATTTCTCTCCCTCTCTCCCTCTCTCCCTCTCTCTATAAATTTATTATATCTCTCCCTCACTATCTCTATCTCCATATATCTCTCTCACTCACACATACACTCTCTCCTCGTTTCCCCCTCCATATATCTATCTCTATATCTCTCACTCACACACACTACCTATTTCTTCCTCCCTATCTCTATCGTTATCTCTCCCCCTCTTTATCTATCTCTCCCTCTCTATTACTTGTCTAGATATCACATCCTTTATTTGTCACTCTTTCTCCCTCTATCTCTATCTTCCCATATCTCCCTCTTTCTATATCTCTCTACTTCTCTCCTCTCCTCTCCTCTCTCTATTTCTCTCCTCATATCTCCCTCCCTCACTCCTTGCCTATCCCCCTATCTATCTCTTTGTCTCTACCTCTCTCCCTTTCTCTTCCCATATATCTCTATCTCTCTCTTTCTCTTCCCATTTATCTCTCTCCCTATCTCTATCCCCCCTTATTTCTCTCTCCTTCTCTCCATCTTTATTTGTCTAGCCTTAATTCTCTTTATTTTTTCCTCTATCTCTCTCTCCCTCTCCCCCTCTCTATATCTCCAATTATATCTATATCTCTCTATCGCTCTATATCACCATCTATATCCCTCTCTATCTCTCTCTCTATCTCTCTATATCACCATCTATATCCCTCTCTATCTCTCCCTCTATATCTCTATATCTCTCTATATCTCCCTCTCTTTCTTCATATCTCTCTCTTTATCTCTTTATGTATTTATCTCCTTCCTCTCTCACTCTATCTTCATCTCTACCTCTATCTTCCTTTCTCCCTCTCTATCCATCCATCTCTCTCCCTCTCTCCCCCTCTCTCCCCCTTTTTCTCTTCCTAGTATTTCTTATTCCATCTCTTCCTCTTTCTCTATCTTGTTATCTCTCCATCTCTCTCTACCCTTAGATATCTCCATCTCTCTACCTCTCTCTATATATCACTTCCTATCTCTATATTTATTTTTCTATCTCTCCCTCTATCATTCACTCCCTCTCTATATATGTATCTTTTCCATCTCTATATATCCATCTCTCCTTATCTCTCCATCTCCTTGTCTCCATACCCCTCTCCATCTCCATCTCCATCTCCATCTCCATCTCTATCTTCATCTCCATCTCTCTCTCTCTCTCTATCATTTCCCCTCTATCTCTCCCTCTCTCTCTCTCCCTATTGCAAATATAACATGATTATGTTGGTAATGAACCTTGATTATCTTCCCGATTCAAAGATTTTGTTTCAAACATGTTTAGATCCTTGTAAGTGGATGCATAGTTGATTTGAAGCTACCACTTCTCTATTGAGACCTTCGCTGCACAAACAACATCATTTGCTAAATGGGCTACCAATTGACCTCATGTACTATGCAAATATATGCAAAAAATAGACCAAAATTCCCCTAATTGACCTTCCAAACTTTTCGACATACACATTGTACACCAAGGTGAGATTGCTAGTTAAGTTAATTTAAATTTTAGTTATATAATAAAAATAAGAATTAATTATTACTGTTTAAATATTTTATTTTTAATTAATTAATTTATATTATTTATAAAAAATTAAAACTATGTTTTAAGTTAATTTTAAAATTTTCATTATTTGAACAATTTTTATAATTAATTATATTAAATCCTAGGTATTTGTTATATAAAAAGTCATTAATGATGTTTTTGTATGCTATATAAATAGATGTAGAACACACAAAAAATTAATTTTAATTTTTGTGAATAATTATTTTATTTTTATTTGAAGAGTTATTTTACTTTTGTTTGCAACTTTCAATTTTACCTTTATAAAAATCACCATTTATTATTTCCATGATCACTTTGTTTTATTTTAAATTTGAAAAGTGTATTAAATACTAATATAGATATTTTAAATACATCTACCTAAAATAACCAAAAGATACAATCTCCATTTTTTTTAAAGAGTTATTTTGTTCTACTTTAGAATTATTTTATAATATTCATAATATTTACTTTATTTATTTTTTGTTTGAAGAACTATTTTATTTACTTATAAATCATTTTGTTTAGTAAAAATCTATTTATTTTATTTATTGAAGATATCTTATGATTATTTTATTTAAATAGTTTATTTTATCTTAAAATTATTTAAGAACTATTTTATTTACTTAAGAATTATTTTATAGTTTTTTAAAATGTGTTGTATGTTTTGATTTTTATATACATGGTAACGGTGACACTTAATGCTTTGTTTCTATTACATAATACCTCTCAATATAGCCAATGTATAGTTAGTACTAAATTAAAATCCCATGAAATATGTAAGTTCTTTATTATAATATTTAGCTTTTTAAAAATAATTTTTTTTAATAAATTATTTTCAAATTAAATATTTTAATTATAGCAATGTTAGATGATTGAAATAGTCTTGGCCATTCAATGGATTTGGAATGATTGACATTTATGGCTAGCTTGAGTAAAAGACAAGTTATACTAGATTGATAATTAGTATATGACACTTAAATGTTAAGATGCAGAGGCATAAACCTGATCATTGGGCCTATTTTAGCCTGAATAACATTCCACCATATGACCCTATTGAAAATAAAGCACCAACTTTCATTTTCTCGTGTACATTGTCTATGCTTTCACATGTTACAAACATGTTTAGTACGACACTTGCAACTACATTTGAGTAAAATCTCCCTTCTTTTATGCTTTGATGTGTGACCATACTCTATTCAAAAGGTCTCATTTTTACAAATGTTGCATTGAATATAAATTTGGGGACTATGAGTAAGAGGCAATATTTTGGTTGCTAGGGTCAATTTTACCCACTAACCCCTTAAGGATATGACATGTCAACTAGTGGGTCTACAATGAGAGACCTTGGTGCACACAAGCAACTTTCCTTATGCCTATATGGAGTCATGTCCGATATTGCATAACTACTCAAATGCATATGTCTCGTTGAAATTGACTAGGCCAATATAGAGGAGTTTATGGGGTCAACGAATCAAATGACATATGCATAGCAACCCATAATTCTAAAGTAAAATAAATTAAATCTGAAATAAATAAAATAACTATTTAGATAGATGTGTTTAAGATATCCATAGCAATTTTATTTACTTTAGAGCTATTTTATTACACTATATGACTATTTTATTTTAGTAGTTTCATTTTTTAAAATATATATGTTAGCTATGTTTTAGTTTTTATGTACATAGTCATAAAATGACATGTATCTTGTTGTTACTATAGAACCTCAAGATTAAATTTAACTGTTGCAGTTGTATTTAATAAATATTTATTTTGGTTGTATTTAAGAAACATTTGTTTTAACAATCAAAGCTCAACTTCAACTATTTGAATGGCGATTAATTTGACAAAAATACTATATCTTGATCACTCTCAATAAACAATATAAAGGGAATACAGAATTACATATGAATTAATCCACAATTCAAAAGAAACTCCTTTCCCTTTACAAATATTTAGAAGTTCCTTAAACTAAAGTTAAGCCTATAAAAATCTTGCCATAAGAACTATTCATCTATGATCAATAATCCATTAGAATATAAAGTCACAAACAAAATTAAATATAAATTCTCTACAGGCTTTCAAAATCATTACAAATATAATCCATCATCCACACAAAAATATATTTTACAAACAAAACAAATAACAATAAAAAACTAAAAACAACGCTAATCATTAATTTTTCTAAACACGCTTCTTAGACAGTCATGTCTTTGGGAATGGAGGACTTCCAAAGATCCAAAAGAGATGGAAGATTAGACCTTTACATGGTAGAATGTTGTTTTTCTAGTAACTTGAATGAATAAATTAAGGTTTTTAATAACATGCATGAGGTCAAACAGCCTACAAGACCATCAGATAACCAACCATATTGTTGATAAAAAAATTACAAAATAAGTAGGCCACCAACACAATGCCTATTTGATCCCCCTTTCCTTTTAGAATCATCTGTTGTCAATCTTGATCAAATAATCTGTAAGAAATTATAGTCTCTATGTTCGAAAATTTGAATCAGCTAGCATTTTTGTTATTATTTCTAGAACCAGCGCTGCTCTAAGATATTATAGTTATCCTTAATTGATTATTCTTTCTCTTACAATCTTAGACTGTATTGTATTTTTCTTCTATAATTATATTTTTTCAATAAAAAATAATGAACAATTTTTGTTATTTTTTTTCTTCAAACAAAAAATTGGCATTTAAACTCTACATATAATTAATTCTAATATTCATATAAGTTGAAATGATGAAATGAAAATTTTTAATGATGTCCATGAGGCCAAAGAGGCCTATGGGACCCACGAGCAGCACAAGAGCCTCCCACAAAAGGCCCAAAATAGATTGCAAACTCCGTTCGAGATGCCCTTTTGCAGTGAATTTTGATGATGAAGTTTGTAGTTTTGTCTAACCTTGATTCTTCAAACAGGGTATTTAAATTATCGACTTGCACGATGTCCCCATAGCTAGCCCGGATGTCTTTATATGCTGAACACTCCATGGTGAAATTCCATTCCGTCTCCACCATACCCATGTTACAAAATCGACATATTCTATTTTCCCACTCCTCTTTAGGAACCACCCACCTGCCCGTTTCACACCTAAGATGATGTGAACTAGTACGCAATTGAGCAATCAACATTTTTTCTTTCCATTTGATATTCGCACCTATATAGGCCTTTTCTTCATGGTCCCTCATGGGATTGAGTTCTTTGATATAATAATCCTTTTTACACCCTACTTTTTTCATCCATATAGCATATTTAAATTTTTCTCTCACATATTTTTTATTTCTTCATTTGTGTTTGGCCATTCATGCATCTCAACATCCCACTTTTTCATCCATTTGATATTTTGTTTCATCTAGGTGTTCTTTCTTCTAGTTAGCTCTTCTTTCACAATTAACTTAGGCCAATGATGACTCTCCATATTCTGGACCTTCTTTAGGTAGCTTAATAACCGAATCATCGTCGAGGCCTCCAAGGGAAAAGTACCGGTCTCCGCCAATAAAATCTCATAAGGCACTATAGTCTTAAGCTTGAGGTTGCTTATAATTAGATGTTTTTGTATTCTTTCCACTTGTCTCCATTTCTGGTCTGACATATTGCTGCCCCAAATTTCACACCCATATAGAATCACCGGAGTGACAAGAAACCCAAAAAGTGTTCTTTTAGTTTTCCAATCCCATAATTCAACATTTCTACATCTATTTTGCAAAGAGTATAGCGCTTTCCAACCTCCCTGAATTCTTTTTGCTCTACATGTTTCCCAGCTGAGTTTGTTGTGAAAATCAAGCCCAAGGTACTTGTACTCATCCACTATTTCCAACGGCCTACTTTCAAAAAGAAAATCAATTTGCTGTTTTTTCCTTCGCATCAAGAAGATCATTATTTTGGTTTTGCTATGTTCACCTACATCCCAACCTCTTGACAAAACATTTCAAGAGCCCTCAAATGCTTTCTCAAATCAAGCGCAGTTTTAGCAATCAAAATGAGATCATTAGCATATAAGAGCAATTTTATTACAAAGTTGGCCAAATGAATGCCTTTCCCACCAATCTTGTCTAACCATTCTTCCAACTTATCAATGTAAAGCCCAAATAACGTTGGGGAAAGCGGGAAACCTTGCTTGACACCAACATCGCTGCCAAAGGATTTTGACATACCATCATTGGTTCTAATTTTAGCTCTGACCTGCTCATAGAGCTTATGAACAACAACCCTAAGCTAATGTGGAACTCCCAAATCCTCCATTCTCTTCCATAACTTACCCCGCGGAACCATGTCAAAGGCTTTTTTAAAGTCAACAAAGTAGCAATAAGCTTCATCGCCTTGAACATCCCAAATTTTCTCAATCAAGAATCTAAGGGTAACTCCAGCTTGCCCCTCATCCCTTTTTCCCTCTTGTTCAGCCCAACTACTAATCTTGCGCTCAATTATGCTTCCAAAAAGTTTTCCTAGAAGAGGATTAATCATAATAGTGTGGTAGTTTGATGGGTTATTTATGTCACCACTTTTGTGCAAGGGAATAATGACACTAGTGGTCCATCCTTCCGGAAAGCCTTCTTGAATAACCCTATTGAAAATACCCCTGATACAAGGTGCAAGGACCTCAATACCCCACTTTAAATGCTCTGCTTGTAGCCCATCAATATCTTGCGCTTTCCCTCCTGCCAACCTTCTTATGCCTTGACCAATATCTTCTACGGTAAACAATTCGATGGCTGCGTTGATTATTGGAGGTCTATGTTTATCTTGCTCACGCTCATAGAGAAGTTTTGCATAGTCTAGCTATTACGAGCTTGTAATATTATTTTCCATTTGTTTTCTTTTCTGTTGTAGCTCCTTCCAAAATTTTTTGGGGTTGTTCTTTCCAAGGGTGATCAGCTCCAATCTTCTTGTACTTACCTATTTTTCTTTTTTACTTCGTATCACCCTTTCATACTCTTTCTTGTTTTCTATTGTCATTCCCTCCTCACGAAGCTTCCTTTTTGTTAACTTGCACTCTTCATCGAACCACGGGTTTGGTGGGAAAGTATTTGCATTTCCTCTCTTGGGTTTACTCCTCTTACATTCATCCAAAGCTTTGTGTACTAGAGGAATCAATGTGTTCTTGTTTATTGAGTGCTGCTTTATGTAATCTGATTTTTTTCCAAATTCTTGAAAGAGATTTTTGAGGGCATCCTTGAAGATTTTCTGATTTTCTTGAGTCATGAGAATCCTTCCCTGTGGGGGGCTTTCTTCTTGCTGATAAGGTTTTGCTCCCCTTGCTGCTTGATTATGTGGATGTCAAGTTTTACATATATTGGATTGTGATCTGATTTCAACTCTATTGGACATTTACCAATCACTAGCTCCATTATCTTTTTTGTATAGTTACGAGATAGAATGACATAATCCACCACACTTTTTCCATTTGAGGTCTTACAAGTGATGTTGCCCGATCTTGGCCATGATCTCATACCATTGCATATTACCAAGTTGAATAAACTACATACTCCCAACAATTCTGCCCCAAAGTGAGTGACATTACATTTATTATCTTGAGAGGTTCGTTCCCAAAGTTGATGGTTTTCTTCTTCTAGCCATAGCGGATCATCTTTCTCTTTATCTTTGCTTTTCAAGTTAAGAGCTTGAGTGTTAGCTGTCCTAGCATTAAAATCACCTATTAATATAACTTCTCCCATAGTGTTAAACACTGAAATGTCTTTTTTGAGAGAGGCAAAGGGATCTTCACGGTCTAGACTCCTTTTCTTATAAGATTTGGAGCCTTTTGGGGCGAAGTAGCAAGCAGCCAATCTAATTGCAGTATGATTTTTTGTTATTTTTAACCATATATACTGTTTGTTTGGGTCTTCTTTCTCTACTTTTATATTTTTGTCCCATGATTCTTTGATTAAGATTGCAACTCCACCATGACCTTTGCCATTTTCCGTTCTCTCATTCCAAATTGAGATCCTTTTGTATCCTTCAAAATCTGGAATTTTACACCCCTCATGTTCATGAGTTTCAGTAAGGATAATAATGTCTTTTCCAGCTGTTATGGGCCCTAAACCAGGTCCTCTTCTCCAAGGATAACCTCTGCAATTCCAACTTACCATAGATAAATATTCCTAGGGGGCCTCGAGTTCCTATTTTTGATGTGGGACTCTGTCACTGACTTGGACTTTACCATTTTGCAACCAAGCCCATTTACCTTCACTTCTTGCTGTTTTTACCTTTTCCCACTCTTTTCGTCTTTATTCTTGCTGTGTTATGGTTAGGTCCTCATCAAGGTAGATTTGTGTACCTTTAAGGAACCTCTTGTTCCTTAATAGCATATTTTTTTCCTCAAGCTTCCCCAAGGTAACTCTTACGTGCCTATTCTTGCCACCTTCCATCCATTTTCCAATCTTATTTGCCTGCTAAATAATCCCTGACCATTGAAGTTCATCCTGAAAGAAATCCCTTGCCAACTCTTTTGTAGTTTCTGTCTCACCGTAGTCTTTTAGCCCTTTGACAATGACATTCATAGTCCTATCATTTTTGTCCTTTTCCTCTCTTAACTGCCTTCTAACTTGCTTTTCTATAATGTCTCTTTGTGAATCTGATGGTCCTCTTACTACATGAGCCCAAGATTTGGCCTTTTCTAATTGATCCCTTAGCTACTCTTCTTTTAATTTGATGTTGTTCATTACTGATTGCATTTCCTTTAACTGTGAATTATTGCTTTCAACTACCTCTTTTGGCTTGCTTGTGCTTGTTGCATCCATTTGAACTAAAACTTGTCTTATCGATAATAATTCTTGTTCTCCTTTTGCCATGGAGATTTGCAGTTTGTTTATCTTTTCTTTGAGCAAATTGTTCTCCCTTGTTAATTGCCAATTAGCTTCTATGACCTCTTTCACTTTGGTGCTTTCATAGAGCTCTCTTGTTTCCAAGGATTGGAGTCTCTTCTTCATGTCCATTAGCTCATTGACATATAACCCAGAGGACCACATAAGCGGTGTTGTGGTGGGGCTGTACATATCTGAGTTAACTTCCTCCCCCAATGCCTTGTCTACGTGAATGCTTTCATCTTCATTTTGCTTCTTTCTTGAGACTATGTGAGATATTGAGCTCACATTTTATTTTCCTTTAGATTGCCCTGTTTGCTCTTGCTGAAATTCTGTTGTAACAATTGTATTCTTAGGTTCTATCCTTGGAAGAATTGCTGCAAGCTTGCCCCTCTTTGCCAACTTCACTTTTCGAGTTTGCCTACGCCTTAGAATCCCCTTGTACTGTTTTGTGTTTACATAGACACACCTTTCCCCCATGCTTAAAACGTTATTTTGCAGGCAGCCTAGCTCACATGTTCCCCACATTTTATTCACTGCCCCAACAAATGCTGAAGATTCCATCAGAAGGTGTGCTGAAAAGTTAAAAGGAATTAAAAAATTCCCCTGAGCTAACATGCCATTCATAGGCCACTGTGAACCCTTTTGTCTTTTTCTAGTTATTTCAACACTATCTGGCCTGGGTGTTTTTGAGCCATTTGCTTCAGACTGAATCGAAATAGTGTTAGTGTCAGTTACAACATTCTCTTTATTTGCATCCCCCGAAATTAACAGGTCCTCCACATTTCCATCATGCCCTTTCAGATATTGCCATTGGATCTATTTTTCCAACTTCATTTTCCCTATTGTTTCAACCTGATCTGAACTGCTGATAATAGTAACAGAATTTGTTTTGTTTTCTCCTTCCAAGCCTACCAGACCCTCAACCCTCACGCCATGCTCTAGCATTAGGGCACACCCGTTTTGAGTTTTGGTTTGAGAGCCAAGTTTACAGGTTTTGTTATGGTTTAAAAGCTTTGTTTAAAAGCAGGCAATACGCAGGGAGCACGCAACACGCAGGGAGCAGGGGGCTTGAAGCACGCAGTTCCAAAGTCAGGAAAGTCAAGAAGTGACAAGTTTGTTTAAAATAGCAAAGTAGCAGCAGTCGAGGCAGGATTTTTTTGGCTTCTTTCGAGGGCTCGGACGGCAAGATCTGGGGACTAGGGTGGGGGCCAGCTATCGAAAGGCAAAGTGGAACTCAGAGATCCCGGGTAAGGTCAAACCTACCCATATCCTTAGCTCTTTTTCAACAGTAAATCCTGGGCCCCGTTGGGGTTTGTCGTCTATGTTCAACTTTTGCATAAAACAAGTTCCTTTTTTTCCATTTTTATTGAAACCTGCACACGAGACTACCGTCAAAAAGGGCAAGTAGCAAGTGAAATAAATAGTGAACTCATTGCAGTGGGTAGTATTTTAGAAGGAAAGTGGTGGGTCTAGAGGTGAGTCAAAATGGCGAACAATGCAGGCATGTTGATCCCTTATAGCATGCCCTGCAGCATGGAATGCCCCACAAAACAGTCTTACATAACAGCTGGGGCTCTAGAATCATTGCTATGGCAATTCCAAAAATAGAAGCAAACACAAACAAATGAAACAGACACAGGACTAAACCTAACTTTTGTCAATGCTAAGCAGTATAAGAGGATTCTGCAGCGCAGACAGATTAAAATAACAAAGAAGTTAAGAAGGCTGGGAAACAGAAAATTTGTTGCAATACTTCCCAAGTTAACCTACAACACTCAAGTTTCATCTGAGGGGGGGTTAAATAATCCAAAGGTAACAACTCAGTTTGGAACTACAAATCAAGTGGATTTGTTGGAATCCTAGGAAGGAAAAGCAAATAGAGGCAAAGGCAAAGGCAAAGTCGAGTTTGGCAGCAGAGCAGCAGGGGCTCAAAGAACACCTTGAGACCATCGAAAAGGGTGGAGAGGAAAGTCAAGACAGTCATGAGGTATACAGCCCCACATCAACTCCCTTAATGTGGTCATCTGAGCTGTACGTCAAGGAATTATTGGCTCTAAAAGGGAGGCTTGCCATGTTAGAAGAGAGAGAACATATGAAAGATAACATATTTCAAGCACTTTCAGACTCCAACCAGCAATTAGCACAGGAAAATAAGTTGTTTAAAGATCAAATAAACAATCTGCAGCACAGCTTGGAAGCAGGGCAGCGGGAGATGCTGGTTTTAAAATCTGAATTAAGTCAAGTTAAGACCAAAGACACAGTTCAATTAGGTGTAAATCAAGATTCCCATCATGACCAAGTGTTTCAATCAGCTCTGACAAGCAAGGAAATCAAGGAAAAATTGCAAATGGCCATTTCAGAAGAGGCCAAAACATGGGCTCATGTGGCAAAAGAGCCAACGGTGATGCAAAAGGAGGATATAAGGAAACAAATCAAGCTTCAATTGTGGGAAGAGAAAGACAAACAAGACAGGGCAGCAAACATAATCATTAAAGGGTTAAAGGAACACGGGGAAGGCGAAGTTACTAGCAGGGTAGTAAGAGATTTTCTACTAAGTAAGCTTCAGTGGGGAGGACATATCCTCCAAGCAAACAGAATTGGTAAAACAGATAAAGGAGAAAAATGCAGAAATATAAGGGCAACTTTGAAAAACGTGGATGATAGGAACCAAATTTTGAGAAACAAAAGGTGCCTCCAAGGCACAACATTTTATATAGATGAAGATTTAACCCCAGCACAGCTAGAAGAGAGAAGAAAAGAATGGGAGAAAGTTATAGCAGCAAGGAAATTAGGCAAGGATGCTTGGTTATATAGAGGGAAGGCCCAATTCAAAGACAACATGAGACATAACAAATAGGAAAGCGGGGGCCCCCAGGATCACCTCTCAATGGTAAGCTGAAATTATAGAGGCTACCCTTGGAGGAGGGGGCCTGGGTTGGGGCCCATAGCTGAGGGCAAAGATATCATCACGCTCATGGAAACACATGAACATGAAGGCTGCAGAATACCTGAGTTCGAAGGGTACGATAAAATATCTGTGTGGAATGAACTAACGAAGAATGGCAAGGGCCATGGGGGCGTAACAATCTTGGTTAAGAAAGAATATGAAAGAATCATAAAGTTAGAAAAGAAAGACCCAAATAATCAATACATTTGGGTGAAGATAACAGATGGGGAATCTTCGATTTGGATGGAAGCTTGTTATTTTGCCCCTTATGGCTCCAAAGTGTACAAGAAAAGGAATCTAGATAGAGAAGACCCTTATGAAGCTCTCAAAATTGACATAGCAAAATATTGTGATACCGGCAAGATTATCCTTCAGGGAGACTTCAATGCGAGGACCGCAAATAACCAAGCTCTTTGTTTTGGTAAGGAAGAGGGGAAAAATAGCAATCCTTTGTGGTTAGAGGAAGAAGAAGATCAAAGTTGGCAAAGAGTATCTCAGGATTCAAAAGGTGGCATTTCGTCTTTTGGTGTAAATCTGTTGGGGTTTTGCTGCCTTCACAACTTAATCATCTGTAACGGCATAAGCACTTTTTCAAGCTCTGGGGCTTTCACATGTCATACCCACAATGGGCGGAGCGTGGTAGACTATGTCATTGGTTCACAAAGCATTATACCAAGGGTAAAAGAGTTGGAAATAGGGAGCTGTCCTATAGAATTAAAATCTGATCATAGCCCTATTTATATAAAGCTTAGTATGAAAGACAATGTCCAGCAAAAAGCTTGTACGCAGCCATACAAAAGGGGCAACCTTCAAGACAAAATTCTTATAACTGACGAGAATCAGAACACATTTAAAAGAATGCTGGAAAAACAGTTAAAGGAAATAAAAAATGTTAGCAGCCCAACTAAAAATCAAAGCATTATAGACAGCGACAAACTGATGACAATCATGCACAAGGCTCTCATAGATTGCAAAAGAGCTAAGGGTAGAAGAGGCTCCAAAAATAGCTTTCCAGTGAACCCATGGTACGACGAAGAGTGTAAGGTGGCTAAAAGGAGGCTGAAAATACCTGGCTGCGAACAAATAAACAAAAAGTTGTATGAAAAATTAGTAAGATCAAAAAAAGAGGAATACATGATAGTAAGAAGGAGGGAGCTAATCTTTCTTGGGAAACACAATCCAAAGGATTTTTGGAGAGAATTGCAGCAGGCTAGAGGTACTACAGAAAATAATATTACGGACATTCAATGGCTAGAATACGCAAAAAAGTTGTATGAAAGAGACCAAGAAAAAACCCACCCTCCGATAATTAATTCTAATGATAAGCTCTTCTCCACAAAGGATATCAAGGGTGGTATTAAAGCTTTGGCGGTGGGCAAGGCTCGAGATATTGATGGGTTACAAGCTGAATACTTGAAATGGGGATTAGAGCTCTTGGCACCACATATCAAAAAGATTTTCAATAGGGTCATTCAACATGGTTTCCCAACAAACTGGACCACGAGTGTTGTTATCCCTCTCCACAAGAGTGGAGATGTCAACAACCCGTCAAACTATCGCACCATAATGATTAACCCTCTTTTTGGGAAGCTCTTTGGGAGCATGGTGGAGCGAAGAATCAGTCGTTGGGCCGAGAAGGAGGGTGGGGCAAGCGGGTTTTCAGACCAAAACATTCTACTATTGACCACTGCATTACCCTCAGGCACATGGTTGAAAAAGTTTGGGATAAACAAGGTGGCGAGGTTTTCTGTTGCTTCGTTGACTTCAAAAAGGCTTTCGATACTGTCCCTAGAAATAAACTTTGGGACAGAATGGAACAACTTGGGATTCCAGTAAAATATAGGGCTGCTGTCCACAGGCTTTATGAGCAGGTGGGGGCCAAAATTAGAACAAAGGTAGGTCTTTCTGAGTGCTTTGGGAGTGACATTGGAGTCAAGCAGGGCTGCCCTTTGTCCCCTACTTTATTCGGGCTATACATAGACAAGTTAGAAGAATGGTTGGACAAACGGGGAGGAGATGGTGTTCTTTTGGCCACTTATGTGATCAAGTTGCTGTTGTATGCGGATGATCTTACTTTAATGGCAAATTCTGAAAATAGTCTTCAAGAGCACCTAAAAGCTTTGGAACTTTTCTGTCAAGATGTGGGGATGTAGGTCAACATCAGCAAGACCAAGGTCATGATATTTACGTTGAAAAGAGCCAAAAAACAAATAAATTTTGAGTTTGAGGGAAACACTTTGCAGGTGGTGAATGAATACAAATATTTGGGACTAGATTTTTGTAACAATCTCAATTGGGAGGCGTGTAGGACGAAAAGAATTCAAGGGGGTTGGAAAGCTCTTTACCTACTCCAAAATAGATGTAGGTCAGCTGAGTTATGGGATTGGAGAACAAAAAAGAAGCTTTTTGGGCTGCTTGTTACCCCGGTGGTTCTTTATGGTTGCGAAGTTTGGGGCAGCAGCACGTCAGCTGTAAAATGGAAACAAATAGAAAGACTTCAAAAGCACTTAATCACAAGTAATTTCAAAATAAAAACTACGGTCCCTTATGAGATTGTTTTAGCTGAAGCTGGGGCCTTTCCAATGGAAATGGCAGCGTTAATTCGCTTATTAGGCTATTTGCAAATAATAGAGAATATGGAAGAACATCGTTGGCCCAAAATTGTGGTGGAAGAAGAATTAACTAGAAGGAAGAACACGTGGATGAAACAAAATGTCAAGTGGATGGGAAAATGGGGGATCAACATACAAGAGTGTCCAAGCAAAAAAATTGAGATGAAAAGGTATGTAAAAGAGAAAGTAAAAAACACCATGTGGTTGAAGCAACTTGGCCGGAAGAGTGAGCACTATGTTCTGCATTTTAATCCTACTTGTGATCATGAACAAAATTTTTACATAGGGGCACATATAAAATGGAAGGCTAAAATGCTGATAGCTCAATTGAGAACCAGCTCGCATCGTTTGAGATGTGAAACAAGCAGATGGAAAATACCCAAAGAGGGGTGGTCGGATAGAATCTGTTGTTTCTGCACTTCGGGTTTAGTGGAGACAGAGTGGCACTACGCTATGGAGTGCAAAACTTATGAGGACATCCGGTATTGTTACTCAGATTTGTTAAAAGTCAAATCGTTAGCGGCTTTGTTTGAAGAGGAAAAGATTGATAAAACAGCAAGTTACTTGACCAAAATTCACAGTAGAAGAAACAAAATCAGCAAAGAGATTGAAAACAACAGCAAGTAGTTTGGTGCAGCGGTTTTGCTGTTTTGGCAAAGGCGGTTTTCTGGTTTTTATCTCTTGGGTCCCATAGACTGGTTGGTCTCGCGGACGTAATTAAAATCATTCATTCATTCATTCAATTATATGTTGGTTACATCAATGCCAGGTAAAAAGAGACAAAGACAAAGCGAAGACAAGGTGGGGCACACGTATTTCAAATGCCGAGAAAATTGCTGCTAAAAAGGGGCAAAGAGCCAACAGAAACCCGTTTCTGCCAGGACCCACCACGCACACTTTGCTGTTCCTGACTTTATCCTGCGCTGGGTGCAGGGTTTGAAGGCGGCCACGTGTGAGTTGAAGAGTCTCCGCGACTGCTAGCAGTCTCCAGTCTCCGCGCTGTCTGTTAGCAATTTGAGGTAAAAACTCCATCCTATAATAAATATATATAAATATATATATATATATATATATATATGAGAATGTTCATTTCCGTGCATGTTCTCAAAGTATAGTGGCTGGCAATTACTTTCGTATGGAATCCCATCTCTGCTCTACTTTTGTTAAAAACTAGAAGGCAAGTGACTTTTTAATGTGATGAGACCCCACAAAAGAATCAAATTCTAAGCTCTACCAGTCGCACATGACTTCCATACTCCACGACAAAATAAATGTCGGAAAAAGGAAGGATCCGACAGCACCGAATTTTAAGAGAAATCGACGTCTTTGCAAAACTTCTTCGTGGAGATAAAGACAGAAAGTTGGAAGTTTTGACATCAAAATCAGACGGCTAGCCTTCTAGTCAAACTTAACAGCAGGAGATCTGACTTGGAAAAGAGTATGAAGACAAATTAGGCCTGTTTTGTCTCGGTCCCATAGACTGTTTGGTCTCGCGGACGTCATTAAAATCTTTCATTCATTCATTCATTCATCCAACGTTAATTGTTAGGATGTTGCTCACTTAGCAGAGTCCTGGCGAATGAGGCATCTTTTTTTTTTTTTTAATTTTTTTATTGAAACGACGAATGATGCATTTTATCTGATTTAATCGATTCATCCTTCACGACCGTACAAGGATTTTGATTGCGTTTCTCCTTGTCTTATGTCCTCCGTCGTATTTATTATGCAGGTTACCAATTAACTGGTAATGATATATTACGTTGTTATTCAAGTGTAAAATAGGTCCGTACGATTTGAAAAATAAGAAGTAAAGTATTTAATTTAAGATAATAATATACTAGCAATTGTACCTTGGCGTGCAATGGGTATGTCAAAGAGGTGTGGAAGGTCAATTTGGAAAAACATGGTCTATGTTTTGGATATGGAGTACATGACGTCAATTGATGACCCAAGAGCGCCTACAAAAAAGTTAACTTACAGAGCTTTATCCATATTTGATGTGTAACCTCCATCGAAATTAAATACTCTCTTTAAAATATAATACATGTCAAAATTTAATAGTTTTCTCTCATATCTCCTAAAACACATTCCAAAGAACATGAAAACATACAAATGACATAAGATTACAAGTTAATGTCACCTTATCCTAACAAAAGCACCCATAAAATCATCATGTAACTTGTAATACTAAAATAACTTTGAAAAGAAAAATATAATTTTTTAAAACTGTAACAATTCTAAAACTTTTATGAAGAGAATATATCTCAAAATTAAGTTGAATAAAGTGGGTATGAATAAGTCTTCAATCCAAATAAGATTTTTCATTTTTTTGAAAAAATCAATACATAAAAAAGATCTAAAAAAAACAATCAATAGAATGCCAAGAATAATGAGCTGTCAAAACAGCAAAACTAAGACCTCAAAAAATTGAACCTTACCACCATTCATAAATCTACGAGGAGGAAATAACATTGCACGGCAGAAGTTAGATCTAATAGTTTGAATAACAAGCCTTCAGCGAGGGCAATACTTTGCCCTTTCCGGTCAATACACCAAGGGATTATTGCTCACGTGCTTAAACCCCACTTGTATTTGATTCGCCGATACGGCCCAACCTAAACAAGTTGCAAAATTTCCATGTGCCACTAATTAACATTTATGTTTATTAATTCTTTCACGTGTTAGAGTTATGAATGAATGAATGAATGAAATATTTTAGTTTGTCTTCAAACTCTTTTTCAGGTTGGATCTCTTGCTATTAATTTTGACTAGAAGGCTGGCCGTCTGATTGATCTTATCCTCCTCAAATAACTGCTGATTGATCTTAGTTAGAATTCTTTTAGTGCTACCTACTTCAAATTTTGAGTCAAAGCCTTATCAAATAAGGAGTTTATAATCATTTTGAACAATTATTATCTAGGAACTTTAGGATTATAGTAGGTTCAATTTGAATGGTTTTATCAATTCTTTGACCACTTAAAGTTATTAAAATTTATTGACAGAAATTTAAAAATGTAATTTTTTTCAATGCTGTCATATTAATGTAAACATTCTTAATTTTAGTAAGAAATACGTTCAGTGTCATTTTACATAAAAAAAAACATTTTATTTAATTTAATGATATTAATAATTTTTTTTTTTTAAATAGAATAATATATATATGCTTTCTTTGCAAATTTTATTTAATTTTTTTAAAAACAAAAATATTCATCAATAAAATAAATAACAAAAAAAAATATTATATATAAAAAATAAAATTATTAGATTAATTGTAAATACTAAAATCTTATTATTTTTGGCATATGTTTTCTATAGTTCATGAAGTAGATAGAAGTAAATGCATACTTTTGGTTTAACTGTGTATTTTCAATTGTTGGTCATCATAATGAGGAACTTGATGGACCACACTCAATGATCCATTTGAGTGACCCATCATCAAGAATGTAACGAACACACTTGTACAATAAATTTAAAACCTTAAAATTCAGTCACAATAAGTAAGAACAATACCATAATGATAAAAAATTTCTTTTCAAAAACATAAACAAGATACATCTTTTGCAACTTTTAACTATTTCATTTCAAATGAAATTACAAAGTAAGAAGAGTAATATACATACATAGCCCGTAGGCTTTTGGCACCAATAGAAGTAAGAAGGTCCAGGAGTTCGTCCTGTCAAGTCTTGGATCATCAGTCGGGTGTTGAGGAGGAGAAACATCACTCGGGCGCTTTTCCACCAACCACAGACTTATAATGCGGTCCCCCGCACGATCATTTTGCAATGAACGGCCCTCCCTTCGAAGAAGAGATTGGTTGGGTAACCTTTAATGACTACCAACTAGACATAGTGCTGTGATCCTACAAAGCTAGCTTTCGTGCAACCGGCAATTCTCAAACTAGGATGTATTTCAGGATCACGGTGAACTGATAGTGTAATACTACATCTAAATGGTTCCTTACACTATTTTAGCCAAAGTGTTTACGTTCAATGAAGAACATAGGTTATATGTCACATTCACTAGCCAGGTTCAACTTGACTTGAGGCTATCTTATTCTACGCGTAGGTTGGTCTATCGGGGTAGTCTGTACCCTAGACATCCTACAACAATCTAACTACTAGAACGGAGAACATTTAAATAAGATTCTACAACCAATGCCCTTTTTCAGGATACTCTCATCCTAGGGAGACAATAACTTAACTAAATTATCTAGTTACTAGTTGAAACTTGTAACTCATTAAATGCTCTCGATTCATTCCTAGTATCTAGTAACTATATACAAGCATATACTCCATATATGGAGTGACCAATACATACTATGCAGTTTTCTTTTCATTGCCTAGTGTAAACCGTACACTAATGAAAGCAGAAACCAATAAAAGATTACATGCATAAAACATTCTATTTCACAACTTAACATGTATGCTGACAAACTTTACTTCTTTCTTATTCATTCCTAAGTAAACCAGTTTTCAGACACATTTCTTTTCAGTCAAGAATATGATTTAGAATTATTTCAAAATACTAGAATATTAGAAAGCATGTAAAAGCAAGAGTTAGCATGCCTGGTAAAGCTTTCCAGATGTTTTGAAAAATGAGATCCCTTCTCCTCAAGCTAACTGCCCAAGAACTTTCTTTAGAATTTTTGGAGAAAGAGTAACTCCTTCTCTTGCCTTCACCAAATGACTTTCAGCTAACTCTGTAATAAGTTCTTAGCACAGCAATCTGACAATTCTAAACTGTTGTTCTCAACTCTGAGATTGCTTCTCTCAACTCAACCAAATAGTTTTCTTAACAGGATAAGACTAAAAACTTTCTCACTAATGGCGAATTCCCTCTCAACTGCAAAATGCTCTACACTCTTGAATAAACAATATGAATTTCTTGATTGTAAATTTGTGTCTGTTATGAATGACATTCGCAGGTTTATATAGAGTTGCACAAATTTAACTGTTTTCCTCTTCTTATGGCGCCAGTGCTGCCAACAAAGCTTGGAATGATTCAAAAGAAAAACGTGTTGCTCTGTGGAGAGGGTTTCGACCTCCATTATCTGACAGCAATGACGTTTATTCTAATTCGCATTTGCTCAGTTCTTAAAAACATGACACCTCTTGGTTCATGCGTGATTTAGCAACTAGGTTAAATGACAAGTTTAAATTAAGACTTTTTCCCAGTTTCTTTGAAGTCCACATCTCCATTTCTTTTGCCAAGCATGAATTCAATCGGCCGTTTTCAGACGTTTGGCCCTAATCACGCGATTTTCCTACGCGTTTTTCCTTTCTTCTGCCATTTTCACGGCTTAGCTTTTATTTTGAATTTAACTCATTAATATTTTAATAAAGTTCAATACAATAATATGACGCATTTGACAATGGTTTAAAGTATAAAATTGAACCCAATAATTCGATTCAATGAAGTATTTCCATATTAGAGAAAATCGTTATTTTAAGATAACGTTTTTATTCTCTTTTTCGATTTAGTCTCATTTCTCTATGGAGTATTTAATAAAATGTTAATTTACATTTCATTTTGATTGTCAAATCTTTTATTTAAATACACCTATATATATTTTATTTTATTAAAATATTTATATAATATAGTTTTAATTTATGTTATATATTTATGTATAATTATTTAAATTAACAATTTAAATAATATCGTATACATATCTATATTTGTAAAAACTATATTATATTTCTATTTTAATATAATATTAAATATATAAATATATTTATCTTTATACCTATACATGTATATACATCTACATTATACGTACATATACTGTGAGCCAGTCAATACTAACGTAACCATGTATATGTATATATATGTGTATGTATAAATTCTGAGGCAATATACCGTCATCATATATATTCATTCATCACGTTAGTTGCGGGTACGTATACTTGTATATATATTTATATATCTACTTTACGTATAAGTATTCATAAATACACTTATATCAACGCACACGTATGGCATATCCATCTGTTCAAATACGTTGTATCGACATGAATGTACTTATGGGTACTTGTACATATCGTATTCATATGTATATATACAAATACACATATCCACCTCTAACAAGAAATATTACTCATAAGATTATACTGGCAAGCATCACTTATTTACACATTCAGAAGTAGATACAACTTCTAATGATACTAAACAAGCCTACAGATGACTTACCCTTAACCAAAACAATGACTTAGCTTACTCAGTTCTATAGTTTGTGTGTGTATGTCCAATTGGTATTCATTACTGTTTACCCGACCAAGTTCCTCCCCGAGTGATATCTCTCCTCTGTCTGGAGGTACGAACCTGTTTCCTGCACATCATGACATGACAACGGAAGTCATTTGCTCAAAACCAAGGCAATATACATAAAGCATCGTAGAAAGTTAAAACAACATTATTCTATAACTTAATATGCTACTTTCATTCAAGATTTACATCAATAGGAGTATCAGATAATGAGACAATCATTAGGACACATTCAATTGATCACAAGAACAATTTATTTTATTCAACATAAAGATTCAAACATTTACAATGTACTTCCTATGCAGTAGTAGTTATACAATCAGGGTGTAACAAAGAAGAAAAACATTGACAAATCACATTTAATGATTCATGAGTGATCCATCATCAAGAAGAAAAACATCGACATATCACATTCAATGATCCATCTAATCACACTTAATGATTCATGATTGGTCCATCATCAAGAAGAAAAACATCAGACATAGGGGAGAGGGGCCTATAGTGGAGCACCCTAACTTCGTGTTTCTCAAAATCCTACATGGAATTTCAAATCAGTCCCAATTTTGTACAGTAGTTTATTTGACAACTCACCTGCTTAAAAAAAATAATTTTAGGGTCACATCATCAAATATGATGCCACATTAGCATGCTTTTTGTTAAGGTATTAAAAAAGGCTCAAGAAAAAAGTGAGACCGATAGTGGTGCACTAAGTCATATTTTATTGGTGCGCCGATGTGGCATCACATGATTTGTCAGTTTGTATACTTTATGGATAAAAAGTGTTTTGCAATTGGATATTAAGATGCTCCACTATGAGGCCCAATGAGGACTACTTCTATCCTCACTATTGAAGCCTGCTCCACTATTGGCCCCTCTCCCCTATCACACTCAACGATCCATCTAATCACACTTAATGATTCATAAATAGTCCATCATCAACAAAAAAAACATCGATATATCCCACTCAATGATCCATCTTCAAGTTCCTCTTCCTATAATAAATAAATTGAAAAACATACACAATTTATACTAAAAACTTACATTTATTTCCTAATATTCTATTTATTTCTTAATTCTAAATTAATTTCCCCTTCACTAAAACTAAATTCCTCCCCAAAGAGTCAATTGAATACTTTCACTAAAACTAAGTCACACCTCCCCACCCCCAAAGAGTCAATTGAATACTTCCATAAATTTTAAAGGACATTTCCCGTTCACTAAAACCAAGTTCCTCCCCAAAGAGTCAATTGAATACTTTCCATAAATTTTAAAGGACAGCTCAATTCAACGCTTTTCCAACACATCGATTGAAAAGATACATAATTTATATCAGAAACTTGCATTTACATACTACTATTCTATTTTATTCTTGATTCAAAATTGAATTCACCCTTTAGAAAACTAAGTTCCTCCCCCAACGAGTCAATCGAGTACTTTCCGTAAGTTCCTAACGGACAATTCAATTCAGCGCTTCTTCTATGAGACTTCGTCGTTAGTTCCTCACCAACTCAATAATTGAATTCTATTCACTTTTCTATTATTATCATTGTAATCCATGCTCGTAATAGCTCAGACACCAGTAATTATGCCTGCATTCGCTTCCTGATTCTTCAATGGCTACCATTAGTCATGTGGTTCTTAAGTTCTCACTGGTTATGTGCTTAAGCTTTTTCTACATTCTGCAGACGGGACATTCTGCTGCTAATACAACAGATCCCCAAGAAGGTAATCAGCTCTCTTTTATCTTTTCAATGCTTTCTTCTCACTGATGGGGTCTTTAATATAACTTCGATTCTGAACTTTTTAAATATTTTTCTAGTCCTTACGTTTTTTTGGCATTTGAACAGTCGAAGCACTAAGAAAAATAAGAAAGAAGTTACAATATATAGAGTGGGACTTCGGTGGAGATCCTTGCACTGGAAAGCGAAGCTGGAATAAGAGCCAGGAAAAAGGTTTCGAAAACTTCGTTTCCTGCAACTGCACTCTGGATGGGGAAAGCTTTTGCCATGTTACCCATATGTATGTCTATAAATTTTCATTTTCATTGAATTTTAGCATTTTCTTTCGTGGATTTGTACATTGGGGTACTTGATCGCAGACTTCTCAAGAGGCAGGACATCTCTGGAATGATTCCACCCGAGTTTGCCGATCTCACATATCTTGAAGAACTGTAAGTATTGGGGATTGCTTCCTCTAGTACTGTTTTGATAAACAATTTTGATTGCACACAACGTTTGCATTCTATTTTAGTTGATAACAACATATCCTCAAAAGTGAAGCTATGAGTTCTAATAGTTTGAAACCTGAGGAGGATATGATATGTGCGCCTCTAAGTCTAAGCACAGTCAGGCATGCCCTGGTTACTATTTCAACTCTTGTACCAGAATTTTTTCTCTTAATTCCAACTTTTGTTGTTTTCCAAATTACTGTCTACTATTATTCCAAACTCAATATTTGTTTTCTAACATTCTTCTAAAGTCTTCCAAACTGCCACATACTCTGCTATACTACATCTGCCACAAGATTTTATGTCATCTTTTCCTTCATGACCATCCTTTTTTCTATTGCCGTACAAGCTAATAGATCTTCCCTCCATCTAATCACTTCTTCCATGCTCTGCAATCTTTTCTTTATCACCACACATCTTCTAGTTACCTTCTGTATTGCCATTCAAATTTCCATCTTGTGTCACCATCGTTTCTTCCTTTTGCACTTTCATCTATTAACACTTCGACTATCCAGCCTATCTCCTAGACTCTATTACCCATCTCTAATGTAGTCTTCACTTTGTTCACTTTATATCACCATTCCATTCATATTCTTCATTTATTTCAAACAACCTTATCGATCACATCACCTTACTGTCACCTCTACAATTTTTTTTGATGAGTATTTCTTATTTAACTTTGCATTAGTAAAAAGAAAATAGTACAATATTAAAAAAAAAGAGGGTGGTAAAAAGGCACACCCACAAGTCCAACCAGAAATACAAAATAACCTAGCCTTCAAACATTAAGCTGCAGTGGTTATGCCAAACGGAGATTTGGATAATCAAGTTTCCCTCGAACGGGTGGAGTCATCAAAGGGCTTCCATCTAGTGAGAGCAACAATGCCTTATTTGTTCTCCTTGGGAGGTTGTTGAGTGTGTATCAAAAAAATGGTGAGTGGCAGATTGGGGAACTTGCTGATGTTTGGCCAACTAGAGTCCTAGCTAGGTGAAGGTGAACACAAAGGCCGAGGCCATCCTCCACAAGTAGAGTCCTTGGGATTTTGAGGCATAGGACCATGAGAGCGAGACCCATGGTCTCCATGGCTGTCCTGTTAGAAAGTGTGACTACATCCATGCCGACGCCCATGAGGGGATGTGGAGTCTGGAGGAACCTGGGAAACACTGCAAGGGGCATTACCTTAGTGGTCTAGCAGCGCCTAGAGATGGGCAACTTCAAGTGCAACCTTGCTGGCTTGCACCTGAATTTGCATAAGAACATTAGAGCAAATAATAGCTTTAATATACAATGAAAACTATTTATTAGCAATGTTGTGATTAAAGAGAGCAACATTCCTATCTTTCCATATACTGAAGAGAATTTTCACCCTGAAAGTGTGCCAAATATGGGTATATTTGTGAGGAAGGTAGGGCTGATCTTTGAGTAAAACCACATGCCAAGAGAAAAGGGTAGGCCTGAAAATCTTGAAGAAATTATGAATCCAATTCCAAGCTTCTTGAGCTTGAGGACAAAACTATAAGAGATGTTTGAGAGACTCAATTTGACCATAGAATGAGCAATTAGGATTGGAGATGTTCATATGAGTAAGACAAGTGTAATATCCCTTGCTAGTTTTGATGTAAATTTGCCTTCAAAGAATATCGTCAGGTTCACCAAAATGCGAACAAAGATCTTGGTTGCTATGGGCCTCTAACACTTTTAGGATTTTTCACTTAAAGGAGAGGGATAGACCAAAATGACAATGCTCACACTTCTGAAACCATTGTAATATTCCTTGCAATACCTGACCTTAATTTGCCGATTAAGGCCTCAAGGAATATTGTCAAACACTTCTCATACAACCTCTAAACTTGCTGTTTTGGTTTTTAGTTTGTTTATGCTTTCTTGGAATGAAGAAAAAGATATTTTGAATGCTTTCCAAACCATGCAAAATCAACAACTGAAGTAGTGATGAAATGCAATGTGTTTTTGGATTTTTGATGCATATAGATGACTGAAACTACTTGTAATATGCAGCTACAACAACTAGGAATTATAACAAACACTTTGGATGCAACCTAAGATGGCATATGTGCAACTATAATGTAGTGTCCCCTTCTAATTAACCTTCCATGTTTTAGTGGATTAGCCTATTACGTCGACCCTCGTAGGCTAATGGTTCCGGTTAGAGGGTCACCTATTTGGGCACCTAGTCGGAAAAATGCAATGTTGGTATCCAGAGTAATGTGACGTGGTGAAATTGCGCGTTTGGTGTGTTATGAGAGCTTAAAATATTGATCTTCACCATTATTTCACTTTCTCAGGTTTTTGGGGACCATGTGTCTATTAGTTCAAGGGGGCATTTTCTAATTTTCAGTTACTATTCATCACTAAAGTGAAAAAAGACATAACTTAAATGAATAGTGATTTTTAATGAATAGTGTTTTTCAAAGTGAAATTATAAAAGAGCTTGAGAAAAGTCGACCTTTTCAGGTTATGAGTATTTTGTTTGCTTGAGCTTGTGAAGTGGAGATTGTGGAAGAGAGAAACTAGGGTTTCTTGATTTCAGCAGTGGGGAAGTCTGGTTGGGCTTCGTTTCTTCGTTATTTTGGCATCTTGAGAGTGTGAAAGACCACTTTAAAGTGCAGATCTGAGTTTTGTTGATTCGTGGGAGCCATATTTTGCTGTTCTCAAGTGGTAGAAGTCATCCATTGGAAGGATATACGCTGTTAGTGGTTCCATTTGCATTCTTGAGGATGTGGCTTGCCTTTTTGAAGATTGTTGGGGCTGTTTTCTTCACCTACAGCCAGCTGCACCCTTTTGAGGGTTTCAACACCAACAAGTAAGAGAAACGCCTTTAATTTGTGGCTGCATTTTCTTCTAAAGTGGGCGCCCCCTTCATTAGAAGCCATTTCAACGAATTTTCGGTGGGAGAAAGTTGTAAGTAAGCTTGTATGTGCATTTTGTTGGGCGCGGGTACTGTAGCAAGTACTGTTCACTGTGCATTTTGGCTGCAAGTTTATCTATGTATGTAAATTGTGTCTTATTTCGAAATGTATGAAAGCTATGTCATTTAAGCACTCACTCATGTAATGAAGAACGCCTTTTTATTATCATATTGAGTATCTTCTAAAATCTTCATTGAAGTTTAGTTTTCTTTAAGTTCTTGCATGCATATAGTTGTAAGTAAATCATTGAACCATTGGCATCAAACCACAAAAAAACACAAAAAAACA
Source organism: Sequoia sempervirens (assembly GCA_007258455.2). Taxonomy (NCBI): domain Eukaryota; kingdom Viridiplantae; phylum Streptophyta; class Pinopsida; order Cupressales; family Cupressaceae; genus Sequoia; species Sequoia sempervirens. The sequence goes on from VDFB02075321.1 coordinate 444,423,917, forward strand.
AGGAAAGCAAAATACAAACCAAAAATCAGACCTGAAACCAAGCAAAAATATCACAGCAGCGAGTTCGGGTCATCACATATAACCAAGTGACATTAACACAAACACTTGCTATGCAAACTAATAATAATATTTATGCCAAAATGAGAACCTACAGCCAAATGACAATTTGTCAAATACTTGGCAAACATACTTCTAAAAACTGAATATTGCTGATATGAAAGTCTGATTACAATTTCAATTTGCAAAGATGATACAATGATTGAATTTCAACTACCAAAAGACTTCAATAAAGTGCTCTCATGGCTGCCAACAACTTCAGACCTGTGTACTCAAAAAATTATGCAATACAAGTTCAAATAACATCAAGGAACCTAATTTTTGAAGTGTGAATGATCAGCAAAATGAATGAAGAAGATCTCTGATTTTTCTTGGAATTTTTGAAGCCTTCCAAGCATGAAATCGCCCTTCCTTGGTGAAGCCGCCCTACCCTTTCCTAACAATATTTTAGATAAATAAAAAAAGCAATAAAACTCCACTTCTTGACACTTGAAATGATCGATGGGACTGAAGGATTAAAATGCAACAATGCCCAAAACCATAGGATGCTTCAATGATGAGATTTGAGCAAAAATATCATGCCAATGGCGCCCTTGCTGCTGTGTATCAGACTTCAGAAATAAATAACAACTTGGAAACACCTCCAATTTGTTCATAAAATGACCTCCAAGTAGCCACAAAGAGTTTGAGCCAATGCCCACAAAATTCAGATGCAAGGATGTGCCAATATGAACCAAATTTGAGTATGAGTATGCAGATTGAAACCCTCCAATGACTGAAAATAAGCTCAATGAAAAATCTGTAAATCCTCCAATGTAGCACAAATTGGACTTCTGAAATAAAGCCCATTGAATTAGCAATAATTCAGCTGATATTTCACAACTTCAAAATTGCATAACCAATGAGAGTTTTCGTTTCCAATGGCTGAAAATGGCAGAAACCCTAGATGGCTCCCCGACCAAACAATACCATCAAGCAAATATCAATTCCTGGATGATTAGAAGCTTGGCTAACCCTCTCTTTATACTTTTTCTCCAAGTACGTCTAGAAGTTTCTCAAATAATAATATAATATTTGCACTTTACAAATATTAAAATATGACTTTATAATATAAAGTGCAAATATAACATTATAACATAATATTAAAATAATAATTATTATTAAAGTTACCATTAATAATAATTAAACATTATATCTCAATAAAACTCCTTATTTCTCCAATTCAACTGAATCTAGGAAAAAGGAAACCATCAACTGACTAGATAACTGTCGCAAAGGACCCCCTAACCATGCTCATTAGTCTACGAGGGTTAGGAATAGGCTAAAACATCTTGAAGCAACACCAGTTTAAAATGGGGACATTACAACAAGTCCCCAAAGGAAGGCCTTGATATAATAAAGTTATAAATGTTGATGTTTAATAGCTTCAGGCACATTCTTCCAGCCTCGGGTGAACAATGTAATTCTCATCTTGGCCGACCTTCCTTGTGTTTGTAATTATCTTTTCTTTTGGTGGCTGACCTAGTTCTTGAAGAGGTGCGACCTCTCAAGCAATGTGTATATATAGAAGTTCATTTTCACTCATTCAATCATTAAGCAAGTTCGATTTCCTCCTTCATTCAAGTGCAAATTCTTCAATAGAGAAGTGTGAATCCTTCAAGAGAAAAGTGCAAATTCTTCAAGGAGCAAATTGCGAATTCTCTAAGTGCAGATCTGAAGTTTAAGGGCAGATTAATTGATTGTTATTACAGCCATTGCTGATGCTGAATATTGGCCTTGTGATTGGCCTCATTGTAAAGAGTATTGTTGCCATTGTTTATATATATATAAGAGATATATTTGTTGCTGGGTTTTTCTCCCTAAAGTGGAGGGTTTTCCCAGGGTATTTGTTGTGTCATTGTGTTGTTTTTTGAATTAATTTTTTGTGCATTACATCTGATCATAAAACTAACATGGTATCAGAGCGGGTTCGGGGGAATTGATCAGATTTATTTTCATCAGACCAGTCAATCAGAGCTTGTCATCAGAAAATTCAGGAAACCATCAAGTGTAGCATGCTGGAAGAGGTCATTGCTTAAATATGTGTCGCCTGACTTGAGAAGTGATGTAGGTGTGCCTAGCGCAATATGGAACATATTTATAAGGCATACGATGAAGGAGGAGTCCTCCAATTTCAAAGAGCCATATTTATTTCTTGGAAGGGTTGCAAGAGATAATTCGGGATTGGAGTTTAATTGTTGAACATTCGAAATTCTTCTATCCACCATCTATTGCTCTAAGGATTCGAAATTCAAAAGGTTTTGCATCTCTTAGTAATCTGCGAAAGTCTGTTGGGTCGCATTCCTTGAAAGTCCAAGGCATCTACCTTTAGGAGCTATCGACTATATCGGCTTGGTATTGTGTCCTTTTTGGCTTGTATCTACAAGCAGTCGAACCATCAAAGGAAGGTGAGGCTTCTTTGATAAAGGAAGGCTCCAGAAGCAATTATCAAAGGGTGTCGGCGCCACTTCAATCCATCGGGCAACCATTTTGAGGGTGCACACGCCAAATTGTGGATTCTGGTTCGCATTCGCTTGTTCTCCGTTTGTTCGATGAACTCTGGAAAGTCACTACGTTATCCCCTGTATTAGAATTCTACAGCTGGATATAGTCAACTCTGTGTCTTGTGCCGATATGTTTGTTGATTGGTAGCATTTGTTATTGAAACTGTCTTCCACATATTTCTTGTCTATTGATAATAACAGTGTAGGAAATTTCCACTGCTAGTATCAGGTATGTGGCTCTTCATCGCGGATGTATGTGAGCACAGTCTTTGAAGAATCCGCTATTACACTAAAATCATATGATGGATTTTTTGATAAAATGTATGAGGCGGAACATAATCTTTGAGTGGCGACAGGAGATCATTCCGAGAATCAAGTATCGAACTTCAAGTCTCTTAATGGGCATCGGCTGTAGCAATCCGTGTTGTTCGTTGGAGCCGTCATATTATTTATTGTTGAAAATATTGAAATTTACTGATGCCATCTTCTAATGTATGCAAGATCGACATCAACAAGGCATAAGGCTGGTCTGCCTTGGATAAGTTCACTTCAGCTGTGTGGAATTCCTCACTGGGATATGATATTCTTGGAGTTGCTTACTGGAGTTGCCAACACAATTCTGAAGTTGTAGTGTAGTCTCTCTCAAGACAATCGTCGGAATAAGATTTGAATGGTCTTTAGACCACATTCAAATATTAAGAAGATCTAGCTCTATGGTGTACCATTAGAATATTTAAAGAGATAAGTATTCTTTGTTTTGAAATCACCTTTCTAAGCTGAATTTTAGTTATATCATTTATTTGGATCATGTAAAAGAGAGATCGAGTTTTCTCTTGAATTGTGTTCTTTGGCATAAGATCCCTTGGAAATATCATTCTTTCATTGCAAGTTGTTTCATGCTAGTTGTGAAGACCTTTGAGTGTGACTCAGAAATGGAAGAGAATTGCAAGTTCGATTGTGATTGGTTGGTCACATCGACATCATTCTCTAATGCATGGACTGTGATAGAGCCTCGACTCTTGGAGAGGGTTGGTTCTACATGCTAATTGCATAATGCATTCAAGAAATCTGTAGTTGTGCAGATTGTATTTTGTTGTGCTAAGTTTAGCATTCTCGAGAGGAGTAAAAGATGAAAGAAAGAGTTATATCAGAATTCAATAAAGATAAGTTCTTTATCCCTTCATTCTGATCTTTTAATATTTGCTACATATTTCACTTATAGGTTGATTTCTTTATTCATGTTTTTTAATATTGTTCATAAATTCTTATGTATTCATGCTATAACTTGAGATAGTAAAACCTTGTATGATTCTAGCCTTGATATTTCTTTGGATAGTTATAAACTATTAATAATCTCTCTAAATGCTTCTAGGACGGATCAAGGAGCAAGGGGGCAATGAGAGATTGCTTAGAGAAGAAAAGCTTGAGGCATCTTGTGAGGAAGTCATGCCGACCAAAAGAAATGATCAAGCATGGAGGCACAACTTGCAGCCATGGGATTGAGTGGGTGGCTAGAGGGAGTTCACTTCCAGAAGTCTTCTTTGCAATCTCTGAGGTAGGGATCAAGAGGGAGTTTTCTAACTCACTGAGAAGAAGTAAAGATTATTGTATTGCAAGGCTAGGTGCTAAATCCTTAGAGGATCCCTTTAGCTGCTGAGATCATAATTGCTCAAGACAGTCATCTGGATTTGACATTGGTAGCTCTGCAAACCTATTAAGAATAGAGTGATTTGGGATGAGGTCGAGGAGGACAATCTTGAACTCTCTACAGTATTAGAGGTGTGCACGAGAAAACATTTCTCTAAGGCAAGTGTTGCAGACAATCTTGGACGAAGAGGTCAGAAGGTTGATGCAAGTACTTGAAGATTCAGAGGGAGCCCACTGAATCTGAAGAAGATGGTAATCTAGTTGATCTTGGTTCTTTATGTTGATTTATTTCTTACTAGAGAAGATCACCTCATTATCAAATGCAAGGAGTTAGCTTCTAAATTTGAAATGAAGGATCTTGGTTACATGCTCTACTTCCTTAGCTTAGAAGTATGGCAGAAGCCGGATGAGATCATTCTGAGTCTAGGGAAGTACACTATTGACATCTTGAAGAGATTTGGTATGATGGATTAAAAATCCATGTCTACGCCTATGGAGACCAACTTGCTAAAAAAGGCTGTAGCTAGTTCAGATCTAGTGGTTCCTACTACGTACAGGCAATTGATTGGATCGTTGATGTATCTAGTCAATACTAGACCAGATATTTTCTATGCAATAAGTTAGTCAGTTCATGCGTGAACGAAGGCAAATACATCTAGTTGTAGCGAAGCATATCCTGAGATACTCAGGTGGCACAGTTGGATATGGCTTGAGGTTTGATGTGAATTTGGAGCTGCTTGGATATACTAATTCTGATTGGGCAGGGTGTGTCACTGATCGGAAGAGCACCTCTGGATGTTGTGTCAGTTTGGGGTTTGCGATGATCTCCTGGTGTAGCAGGAAGCAGTCTTCAGTGGCATTGAGCACCACAAAAGTTGAGTATATTGCAGCTTGTGTGGCAGCTACATAACTAAGCATGTTGAGATCAAATACCACTATATCAGAGATATGGTATTGAGGAAAGCAATTCAGTTGAAGTATATCAGCACTGATGAGCAGACATCAGACATTCTCACCAAGCCTCTCTCTAAGATAAAGTTTGTTTACTTTCGAGACAAGCTTGGTATGGTGGAGAATCAAGCCCTAGCTAAGGAGTTTCAGTATCAGTGATTTTCTTAATGCATTTCTCTTTGAGAGAGATTTGAGGTGCAAGCCCTTGTTAATGCATTTCTCTTTGATATTTGAGGTGAAAGCCCTTGTTTCCACCCTCTGGGAGAGCCATGGTGGATGTCATGTGTGTGACTCCATGATAGCATCACGTGAGAGAGTCCGTGATGATTTTCTTGCACTTGTGTTTTCACCCTCTGCGAGTAGCCATGGTGAATGTCACGATGAGGTGACGACATCACATTGAGTGATGAGCACTTGTGCACATTTACCATCCATGGGAGTAGCCATGATGGTTGATATCACGGTGAGGTGATAGCTCTTCTTTACCATCCATGGGAGTAGCCGTGATGGTTGATATCATGGTGAGGTGATATCTCTTCTTTCCACACATAGGAGCAGCCATTGTGGTTGACATCACGATGAGGTGATATGTCTTATGTAGCTAGAAGTATTTCTCCCTAGCTGAGAGGGAGTGTTGATGTTTAATAGCTTTGGGCTCATTCTTCCAGCCTCGGGTGAACACATTTATTTGTGATAATTAATGTGAAGGGGTGCTTCACATGGCAACAATGTAATTCTCATCTTGGCCACCTTCCTTGTATTTCCATCCTGGCTGACCTTCCTTGTATTTGTAATTATCTTTTCTTTTGGTGGCTGACCTAGTTCTTGAAGAGGTGCGACCTCTCAAGCAATGTGTATATATAGAAGTTCATTTTCACTCATTCAATCATCAAGCAAGTTCGATATCCTCCTTCATTCAAGTGCGAATTCTTCAAGAGAGAAGTGTGAATCCTTCAAGAGAAAAGTGCAAATTCTTCAAGGAGCAAATTTCGAATTCTCTAAGTGCAGATCTGAAGTTCAAGGAAGGGCAGATTAATTGATTGTTATTACAGCCATTGCTGATGCTGAATATTGGCCTTGTGATTGGCCTCATTGTAAAGAGTATTGTTGCTATTGTTTATATAAATAAGAGATATATTTGTTGCTGGGTTTTTCTCCCTCAAGTGGAGGGTTTTCCTAGGGTATTTGCTGTGTCATTGTGTTGTTTTTTGAATTAATTTTCTGTGCATTACATCTGATCATAAAACTAACAATAAACACTAGGCAAAGTGAGCCAATTTAGGCTCTAGCACCGCAAATCAAACACCCTGGAATATATTTTACCACATCTCTGAAATATGCCAACCAATTTTTTCCGAAGAAATTACACAACATAACCAGAGATAGATAACTGGATTAGCGTTAGCATCAAACTGAAATCTGAACTTGGAATGAAAACTACTCAACGTCAAGAATGTGCACTCAAGATCCCACTGAGGGCAAGGTGCTAACATATGACAGAGTGTTGAAATTTGACATTAAGAATAGATAGGCGGATAACCAGCCATGAAAAGAAACATTTCCACACTACCACCAAACAGTGGGGGGAAAAGATTACAATAAAAAACAATTCGTCCGCTGCGGCGGGCATCCACAGAGCTGTGGGGATTCACCACCATGAAAGTGGGTATAAGTGAGTTACAAACAGTTTATCCACACTGGCGGTAAACCATCCAGGGGTAATTTAATGAGAATTTAATCAAGTAATTGCAGCAATAATAAGGGGTTAGATTAGTACTACTAATCAAAACCTTACATTTTCAAAAGAACTGCAAAAACATGAATTACATTGATAGAGAATTGAGATAAGAAGATAAGAATGAACTCCAATAATGTTCTTTATTTTCCAATGACAGAAATATGATTAAAATAGGAAATTTACGAATCTGATGTAAAATCCTGAGTTCTGGAAATTTATAACAGCAAACTGGAAATCAGTAAAATACTCATAACTCACTCATTTCACCTCCTAATTGATTGAAATCTGTTGCAAAGGTCTCTCAGAAGGTAGGTGACCAAACCAGGAGGAAGAAACAGCAGCAAATCACGTCCTTTATTTTCTGGCACAATTCCCAATGCAAACTGAAATGTACGGCCTCCTTGAAAAATCGATTTTGCAAGTAAAAAATAAATACTTGGAATTAAATTCCAATTCTTTGTGGAAGGTGGCGCCTTGTATCAACAATTGGTTTGCCAAAGTACCCAGAACGAAAATAAAATCACTCCGATAGATATGATCAAAAATCAGCTTCAGCTGTAGCAAAACCAGGAAACCAGAACTGTGAAAATACTCCAAAATTCATTAATTTTTGATGCTCAATCTGCTAGTCTAATGTTGAGAAGCAGCAATGTAACCAACTAGGTGTTATATTGGAAACACGAAATTGGATGAAAGGCTAGGAGGTAGACATCCTCGAAGCAATATGTCAATTTTCATTTCGACAGCATAACTTTAGCATAATTTTCATGGATGAAATGCTGGAGCAAAGACCTTCAATAAATAAGAGCTCACAAACTCTTCAAATGCCTGAGAAGCAGACCAAAAGACACAGGAGACCCTTCAATTTCCCAAAACCATTCAACTTCTCAAGGTGGCGTCCCAAAAAGCCTCATAAGAAATTCACTTTATTCAAAAATTCACTTTTATAAAAATGGCGTCCAATTTCAAGCTGAGGAAATATTTGAATAAAGAATATATAATCTTATAATGAAGGCGTACCCTTCATGGCCCCACTTTTAAAAACAACTTAAGTTATCTCCTTAGGCCAAGGGGGGGTGTCAACAGTGAATTAAAACATAATGCCTTTAATTAAATATTTTTCACCAAATAAAGCTTTCTGAAGACCAAACCAATATAACAACAACTGCTCCAACTGCAAGGGACTAAGAATAGACAACTGCAACTGCCACAACAAGCATTTACTAAAAATAGTAAATAACATGAAATGCCACAAACTCCAAGCCAAGAAACCCTAATTTCACCTCATTCCAGTCTACGGGTTCCGAAATAGACTGATGAATTGCAATACTAATCACTGATGAGAAGGGGACATTACAATCTCATGAGAGGATTGTAGTTGCTAGCGAGAATAAAGCTAATCCACCATATGCAAGTGCAAAGACAACCAATAATAGAGGGTCTGTAACTCCAAAAAGGAGTATTTTGAAACCACGTCCAATCTTTCACCAAGGCTTGAGGTAGCGCATGTCCAGTTTGTGGTGCAACTGTGGAGGGATGGGATCAATAACAGTTTGGTAAATCTCCTAGTCTTGATTAGAAAGTTTGTACTTCAATTTGAAAGTAGGCCAAGGAAGAAGATTCTTGGTGCCTGGGTGGATGAAATCTAGTAAAGTTCTTGCTCCTCTGAAAAATTACAAGGCATGAGTCTAAGGTAAGAGAGCCAACAACCTCCCTTGAGAACATATAAGTGGGGTCCACCAAATGAAGTATTGGTTAATGGATAAACCATTATAGAAATAATCTCTAGCCCAACAAAGCTAGGGTTTGATAGCTTCCTAGGCTTTCCAAATGCTTTTAATAACAAAAGTGCCTTGAATGAGAACCATTTCCCTCATAGTGAGAAGAGTGCCTAAATCCAAGCCTTTCCAGGCGAGATGATCTTCAAGAGTGCTAGTGCTTATGCAGTGACAAACAAGAATATAACACACCTCATTGCTGTTGAGCACCCTAATGATCCATTTATCGCACAAGGTAATGCCTTGGCAACTAAAATATCCCAAGTTAAATTTCTATGCAAAATTTCTTCACTTTCACCAATTCGGTTACTCAAGCATTTTGTCAAACAACTTGGCAAGGTTGCTGGTTCAATGCATTATCAATTTGTTTTCAACAGAAAGAGAGTTTCCTTGGAACAGGTCATTCATAATACATATTTCTCATAAAATTCTAGATATAGAGAGTAACACATATTGACAATGATATAATAGAAGAGTTTGTTGCATACAGTAAATATATAAATATTCAATTGTTATAGAACAACTTCAGCAATTAACATCCACAACTTCTGCCACAGACAATAAATAATCGCTGACCTGTATTGATTGTAGAAGAATCAAAATATATTATTTTGTTTGCTGACTCAAGAAAGCATGGGCCCACTGAAATACATTACTCTTCTTCCTAAAATAGGCATCACCTAGATGCCCATTGTGGATTGCTAGAAGGGAAGCCGTGGCTGCAAAGATGATAGCACTGACTTAAAAAAGTTGCGCCCTTGACTGAAAGCTCCCACATCATCCTTCCTTTGTACGTCTTTCCCTTAAGCCTGTGCTTCACTTAATAATTCGTGATCTCCTCAATATGACATGCGATGGATTTTATAATATCAAACCTTGGCCATTAAATCTGAAATCACCTCCTTAACAATAGATATCACCCTTTTCCATTCAGTTAATAAATAATATTGCACAAAGTCTTGAAAGGGAAACAACTAGAATCAACCCTGCTATCAATATATATTATTTTAATCACCAAAGTTCTACAACTAAATACAATTCCTAAAATTTGTCTCTAAAAGAGACTTCACAAATGTCGCTATCTTCGCTTGTAGAATCACTATGAGAAATCTAAACAATCTCTCCAACAAATTGGCTAGGGTAGAATAGTTGCACCATCGAATCTAGTTACTCGTAGGATTTTTGTCCAAAGGTTTCAAACTTTGAAAAGTATTCCAAGATCCACACAATAGAAAATTATCCAAGCATAAACCAAAATGAGCTTCCAAATCCACTTTATACTCCTCCTTGCCCTAAAAGTGACTTTATTTAAATATTTTACTTTTTCAACACAACAGTCACTTTTTACTTAATAATTAAAATAATTAATATAGGTTTTCTTTTACTTTATTGATATTCTTTTTTGACAACTTAACTAATTATTTCCCGCACAACCAACTGAAAATGCAAAAAATACAAAAACTTGATTAAATGACATTTAGAGGTGCCAAAATACTTCAGATCTCCTTGGAAACGTCAAATATCCCTTCTGGCACAACTAAGGGACATTGAGTAAGCCATGATTATTATCAATGCTGGCATGAAGGACATCACAATAACGAATGAAAATCAATCCAAGGCCTTTGGCTTCACAAGGGAGTTAGTAGAAATCCTAGGCCACACAATAGAAGCCTTGATTCCCATCGTTGAAGGCCCAAAGAAAATGTTTGAGGAGCTTTTCAACCTTCAAATAAGAAGCTTTGGAAGGGACCTAGCATGATGAATAATAAACATGAGTGGCAACCGTTATATTGAAACAAATCTGAAATTTCCCAGCCAACGAAAGGGGCATGGTGATCCAATACTGAAGCTTCTTCTCAATTCTTGCAATAGCAACTTGCCAAAGCTCGTAAGGATTGGCGTGAAAAGCAAAAGGTATGCCCAAAAATTGGAAGATCTTCCCTTGTTCAATCCAATTCCAATAGAAAGAATTGAGCCACACTAACTTGGGCAGAAATGATTGTTTGTAGTAAGAGGTCGTTTACCATTCAATGCTAGAACTAGAAGCTTGACAAAAAACTCTAGGCATTGGAGAGCTTGATTGATGTTATCTTTGTGAGGAAAGAATCATCAGTAAAATGACCATTAACAAGTTGTTGGAAGAGTTAAGAAGACAAATCCTCTTGACACGGGATTGAGAAAGAACTTGAGCAAGGAGGTAACCAAATCCTTCAACAACAAGAACATGAAGAGTTGGAGCAAGAGGACAACCTTGTCTGATGGAATGAAATAGTCGAAAAGAGGAATATGTTTGACCAGAGACAGTAATGCAAGTAGAAGCATCTGTGAAGAGCATTTGGACCATTTGAATGAATTGAGGGCCAAAATCAAGAGCTTGAAGCATGGCCAAAATGAAGGGCCATTCAATGTGATCATAGGCCTTGGTAAAGTCAATTTTGATGAACACAAAAGGCTATTGAGATCAGAGGGCCCATTCCATACCTTCCCAAACTGCAATAATATTATCCAAAAGAAATTTGGATTTAATAAACCTGGTTTGTTCAAGTCTCACAATAAGCGACAACATTGAATGAAGCTTGAGAGCTAGTGCTTTGGCTATGATCTTGTACAAGATATTCAATAGAGTAATGGGTTGCCAATCGTTGATATCCACTAGATCACCCACCCTAAGTATGAATTTAATATTGCCTTTGTTAATGAGATTACCTATGACCAAGTTTGCATTGCTTCAAGATATACATTGTGTAGGTCACTGCTAACCATGTCCTAGAAGGTTTTGTAAAATTCACAAGGGAAGCCATCAAGGCCAAGGGTTGTAATATCCTCCCTATTTTTTTTTTCCTTCATTTGAGTTTTGGAACAGTCAAATGGTACTTACAATATTATTTACAGAGTACATACAATCAACACTCCCACATACTTAAATAGACAATTTTCATTCATTTCAATGCTCAATGGCTGAGTACATAAAATATGGAAGTTTAAACAAATACCCAATTGATAAAACCATTCAAATATTAGTTTTTAGACATACCCATGTTGGTGTAAGGAAAGCTAAGGTGCGGAAACAACTCTCCTAACGTCAAAACCTCAGGGAAGAATGCAGAGATACTTTTAAATTTTCAATTACAGTCCAATTAAGATTCACTTCTAAGAAATAACAGAAATAGAGAATATAACATACACACATGAACACTAGATTTACGTGGGAAAACCCTTACAGGAGAAAAACCCACCACACCAAGAGAAGTCACTTTGTATTACAGTAATGGAGATTACATACAGAGATCGGACTTATCTTTCTGATGTCAAATTACAACAGCATAATCCTTGATCAACCTTGTTACAGAACATTCAAGATTCAATGCTCTCAGAATTGAATTCACTGATTACTCATTGAGCAATTCATCCAACCATTCGTCCAACTGTTCATCGAACCTTCAAACTAGATAACATCTGCAATTTATGAGTATATCCATGTCGTCCTTGTCTGTTGAACTTCCTCACAGAACTGCCACAATAGACTAACTTCCAATGGTTCCCATTCGGCTTCTCTGATTGGTCAAAGACTCACCACGTAGGTTAGTCAACACTCGGTCAAAGGCGTTCACAATGTATTCACATGTTGGTGAGATACTAACCGTGTCTCCCCGATGCCACAAGACTTGACTGTCGATATCGCCAAGAGTCATCACTATCGGCAAGAGGTTACACCGAGTTCAAAAAACTGTCGCTCAGACTTCGCCTTGTCGCCAAGACCTCATACCGATGATCATCACTTGTATCGCTATTCGGAAAGACCATCGTTTTCGATGAGACATCATACCGAAGTTCCAAAGTCACATAGACGTTAGCATTTCCATTGGAAAGACTATCATCATTCGCCAAGAGATCACACCGAGCCTTCAAGTCATACCGAAAAGAACACTCGTCGGCAAGACTTAGGCTATCGCTGAGACATTACTCCGAATGTTCACACCTTTCGCCGAAGACTTCAGTTGCTAGGAGTTTCACCGAAAACACCCGATAACAAACATACAGTGTCGGCAAGACTTACTGCTATTGCTAGAAGATTACACCGATGTTCATACCTATCGGCAAGAGAACCAACTGTCGGCAATACTTCTTACCGAGGCTTCCATGTTACCCCAATGAGCATCGATGAGACAAACATATGTCGCCAAGAGTTCATAGCGAAGCCTCCATGTTACCCTGAAGACTCCAAGTGAATACTTATTGGTGAGACTTTCCATATCGATAAGACTTCATACTGAACGTCCAAGTCTCTCCCCAACACCGCTTGTCGCCCAGAGTCTCCCCGATATCCGATAAGAATGGCTTGTCAGCCAGAGATCTCCACTTGGCAAAGGGTTACAACGAACACCACAAGTCACAGTGACAACACTAGTCGGCAAGACAGAAGCATTGTCTCTGCGACTTGTACAAACCACAAGGTTACTAAACTGCCAGTCGGCTAGACAAAAGGAATGTCACACCGACTTGTCTCTTTTAGAGGTTTCAGCCTGTGAGATTGAGGCACATTATTTCCAACAGTTGGCTGTTCATATAGAGGTTTGATGACACTTCTGTAACAACTATATGGAGCTCCAAAAATGATGCCAAAGCCCATGATAATCACTTATCCCCACTCACAAGTCTGTGAAGTGTATGGTGGAAGACTTGGCGCCATTTTTTGAAGTGATATAGACACCAAACCCTAAGCATCCAACTCTAGAAAGGTTCCACGCCCTTGCTGGTCTGCTGTATGGTCCCTGGAAGCTGGTAAACCCTTCACAAAACTTCTATTTTCTGCTAACTTCAATAATACAGACCCACACCACCTTTTCAGCCCTTCCCAACCTATTCAAATGATATTTTTATTCACCACAAAATCTTGAGCTGCACTTAAATGGTACGGTCAGCCCTGAAATAGTAAAACCACCATTATGAAGGTTTAACCTGAATCTTCAATGCTCCAAACCTCTTATTGTCCTTTCAAACTTGCCTCAAAATTGTCTTCTCTAAAGCTAGGCAATAAACTGAAGAAATCTAAATCAAATAAGCTCTTGTGTGATTCCTGGATGGAACCACCTGTAAATCCACCAAGAAAGATCTTTCACTTTCAAAATGAATGTTCCCTGTGAAGGTTCTCGTCCTCACAAAGCTTTGGAAGAATGTTGTTCAACTTGCAATATCTCTTCATCAAAATTCTCAAGCATAAGTTGCAAAATGAGCTCCAAAACACTCTTAATGCCCTCCTCAATTCCCACCCCCAACTTTGAGAATTTAATATTTATTTTATTCAATAAAATCCCCTTTTGTCTCCCATGTAGGTGTCCCCCTTCTAAAAACAACTTAAATTCACTTTTTGAAAAGTCCCCTAGACGCTATTCTATAAAGTCACTTTAAAATATTTAAAATAACGTTGAGTTAAAAATTTAATTTAACTTAGAGCATTAATGTTATTTAAAATAATTCCCTAGACAATTAAAAATCAGCAAATAATCATCAAATGCAAAATATGATCATGCCAAGCAAAAACCGACGTGGAAAGGCCAAGTCGGGTGCTAAGGAGGTGACTTACTAAAAATAGTAAAATCGGGCCAAGTGCCTGAAAGCACTTCAAAAAGTGCCAGAAGGAATATCTTGTAGCTCAAACTCATTGCAACACACAAAATATGCCAAAAAGTTGAACAACACAACCTCCAAGATTTGAGGAGTCCCCAAACCAAAACCACATTAGCCTACGGGAACCTGAAGAATAGGCTAATTGTCTCCAACAGTTAATTGCTTAGGAAGGGGACATTACAAGGGCTTTGTCATTGGCCATAGAAAACATCGCCTCCTTGAGATTTCCTTGTGATAGGAGCTAGTCATAAAGAATGCGTTGAGCATTTGAAAGTTGGCAAGGCACAACCTTAAGGCATTGTTGCAAAGTGTGCTATCTTGCAGGAGTCTACTCTTGGGCCGCAAAAACTTTCTCATAATAGTAGACAAAAGCTTGAAGGATATTTGATAACTCTTGAAGAAGTTGACGTCCTCGAATTTTCTTTATAGTTAGAAAGGATTGATGAGCCTATAAGGTTTGGAAAAATTCTTTTTGACACCTTATCTCCAATTTTAAGCCAGTATAGCTGAACTTTGATTTGGGCACAACAAGCTGCACAAGAATTCACGATTGCTTCTACTGTCACATTTGGGCCAATCAAAGTTAGGTGGTGGAATCAAATGGTTGAGCTTCCAAGGGGCGAGGCAGAGACCGTGGGTTGTGGCCTCATATGAGTGTCAACGAAAATGAGCCAATTGGCGCCCATAGATGCAAGTAATATGGGATGCACGACTTATAGCATTAGTCCACTAGGTTATCCACTTGATGTCTTGTGAAGGACACGGCTCTAAATTCCAAACACATTGGATATGTGTTGTTGTGGCCTTGTGGTTGAGTAGAGACATGTTAAGGAAGAATTTACACTTCATAGCCTTGGGAGTTGAAGTTTGCCTCTCAATGCAGGATCGTATAGGTAAGTGGTCAGATAAGACAACATCCACTAATGGTTTGACAGGCAAGGAATATGGATAGCAAAAGAAAAGAAGGATTGCACAAAAATCATGGCACGAGCATGAAATATGCCAACCAATTTTTTTCTTGAATTATCATAACACAAGCCAACACTATGCCAATGGATTAGCATTAGCATCAAAACTGAAATCCAAGCTTGAAAGAACTCAATGCCAAGAATGCACACTCAATCCCAAGGAAGGATAGGTGTTGTCATATGGCGGAGAAATTAAAGAACAGTACTTGAAATGAAACAAACTCAACGTCAAGAATGTGCACTCAAGATCCCACTAAGGGCGAGGTGCTAACATATGACGGAGTTATTAATTGAAAACTGAAACAAATAGGCGGATAACCAGCTATGAAGAAATCCGCTCAACCACTTAAACAGTGGGGGGAAGAAAACAACATAATCCAGACTAATTCCTCCACTGCGGCGGGCATCCACTAAACAGTGGGAATTCTCCACTTAACAGTGGGTGATAGAAAGTAAATACAAATCAGATTCCTCCACACTGGTGGTAAACCATCCAGGGGTTATGATATCTGCATTAGAGATCACAAGTAAATGTAGTAAATAAATGGTTGGATTAGTACTACTAATTCTCAACCTTACAATTAAGAAAAACTACAAATTACAAGTGTTACAATAGAAGAATGAATGCAAATATGTGAAGGATGAATTTAGCTAGTTTATATAACTCTCAAAGACTGAAATTGAAGCCAAATTCTGAACTTATTGAAGTCTGATAATAAAAACCAGCAAACTAAAACTGTAAACCAACAACCTGTAAAACAATGAAATGCTCATAACTCTTTCAATATACCTCTGAATTGAATGAAACGAAATGCAAAGTCTTTTTGGAGGATAGGCACCCAAACTCAAACAACAAAATTGCATCAAAACTCAAGATATTATTTTGCACGAATCCCAATGCACTCTCAAGATGGTACGGCCCTCAAGAGGGGCGATTTCTCTTGCTAAAAATCAAATACTTGGAATTAAATTATGAAATTCTCCAAATATGGTCGCCATTAGCATAGAATTGCAATGATCAAATACCCATAACCAAAATAAATTCACATCAAAAGCTGTAAATGAAAAACACCTTCAGCTGTGTATACACCAGCAACATTAAAACTGAAATTCTCACCAAAATTCACCAACTTTGAAGCACAATCTGCTAGTCTGATTGAGAAGCAGCAATAAGACCAACTAAGTGTTGTCTTTCAAACACGAAATTGGATTGGAACTAGGAGTTAAGCATCCCTCGAAGTATTAAACAAGTTGTCATTTTGACAGCATAACATTAGCATAAACATTGGATGATCAACTCTTCAAACAACAGCAATATATAAGCTTCAGTTGGCAAATGAAGCAACAATAATTCTTCAAATTCCAAGAAGTTGAATCACTTCAACTTCCAAAAGGGATGCCACCTTTTTGCATTTTACTTTTTGAAATAATAAAATATTAATCAACCTCCTTTAGGCGTCCAACTTCACTTTGCAACAATAAAACATTTAATAAATCATTAAATGCACAATTGACCCCCTTAATGGCCCCTCTTTTAAAACAACATGAAGTTATTACTCCTAGGCGTGGGGTACAACTGAGAAACATGAAATTTGACTAAGTATAAACTCAACTCATGAAGAAAACCAAACCCAAAGCCAAACTGAAACTGATGGATAACAAGATGACTTGAGTTGAATTGCTGATGATGCCACTGCCAAAAATAGTAAGTTTACCTCAAAACCAACAGAAAGCAGAACTGAGCTGGAAGCAAGACTTGATGAAAGTGTAAACCCTAAATTTGCACATCTGAGTAGCCTATGGATTTTCGGAAATAGGCTAAAACTAAACGAAGAGCGTATGGCCAAAATGGGGACATTACAGACCAAGCCATTTTAAGACCTTGTTAAGCCTAGTTCACTAGTTGCTTCACATGTACCATGGCATATGGTCATGATGGTAGTTGGAGTTAGGGTTGAAAAGACCTAATTTATTATGCATAAAAAAGAAAGCCTTCTCGTCGATTGCCCAATGCATGGGCAAAGTTTTGCATTTATCATGTGATATCTCAATCATGTTGAAATTCCCGTGCAAGACCCAAGTGGTGGCTGGCATTGAATTGGTGATCCAACACCAGAGAGATCTCTCAACAACATCATTGGAAGCATAAACATTAATCACCCCAAAGGAATGATTATGGACATTGAAAAGAGCCCACACTACATGATTAGTGGGGTCACATCCATAATCAATCAAAAGTTGATGCCATGTGGGCGAGAGAAAAGAGGCAACTCCACCACGACCAATCTCATGATTAGTTGTCATGTCCCCGAATTAGAACACTAAAATTACTAAGCAATGAAATACAAATACGTAAAGACAATGCATGTTAGAATATAAATGCGAATAAATAAATAACAAAGTACAAATATATATATTAAATTTATAATTACAATTAGCAAGATAGTACTATAATTACAAAATATTGGCACAAGAAAATAATGTAAAATAAATATAAAAATAAAAATAAAAATAAAAGTAATTTCAATCTAATATTATAATTATCCTAAGATAATATTATTATTATCAAAATATTATTGTTATTACAATCATCCTATGATTAATATACATATATAAATAATAATATAAGTCTGATATAAAAAAAAATAATGATAATAATATATTTTTTATAAGAAACATATAATATGATAATGTATGTCTTCTTGGATAAAAGGCATTACATGCTATTTTAAAGGGGATTGATCATTATTTGTGAGGAGGTGCAATTTATATTAAAGGCAACGATTAACATTTAATCAATAGACATGATCCTTGACAAATAGATGCCTTGAAAGATCACATCTATTAGCCATAAATGGGTATTAAAGGAGATATATCTTCAAATCAAAAGGCATCGATGGATGGGAAAAAGAAAGAGTGGTGATCAGCAAGCTCTTTTAAGTAGTATAATTAATTCATGATTTCAGAATTGTAATCTATTGTTTCAGAATTATGAATAATTTTAGCTAGTATAATAATTGATCATTTGGATCAGTAACTCCAAACAAGAGGAAATAAAGGGATAGATCATGGCAGATGAAGAGGAGAAGCACTTATAGACCAGACAGCAATAAGGTAAGTAAATATTTTATAAATTTAAATAATAGATAAGTATTTATAAAATTCAAATAATAGGTTTGATAAATACTTATGTATTTAGAGAATGGTGTTTTATAAATACATTATGAAGTTAGATTTTGATGTTTAATATATATATATATATATATATTTAATGTATATGATAAATATAATTATATCAAATGCAATATGTTTTCTGTATATCTATGATTCATATGTTGATAGATATATTTTGGTAATTGATAAGTATATATATATATATATATATATATATAAAATAAATATCATTTACGACTTTCCAATAATGATGCTTGTAGCAATTATTGAGCCTTATAAGTAATAATGAAGCTATTATGATAAATAGTATAATAGTATATCATCTCTGGGATCTTGAGAGATGTTTAATATCTAATGTACTTATGAAATATATTAAAGAAGAATCATTCATAGTGAGTGATAAGGAGGAAATGAATAATCCTTTGACAAGAATGAAATATTTATATCATCTTTGAACTTATTAGATGTTATTATTGAAATTTATTGATCTCTAACGTTCCTAATGTCTCTTTGAGAAACACTTTGACAGTAAGATTCAGGTTTAAGTGCTTCCACTAGAAAGGGGACATTACATTAGTATAGAGAAAATAACTGGATGGCCAGTGTAATAACCCTCCCTTAATTTTTTTTCATAATTAGCACCTGTTAGCATTAGCCAAAATGAAATGATAAACAACTGATAAGCAACCCTCCACTTTCTAATCACCCAAATCTCGATGTGGACAAGGGGAGAGCATACAGTGAGAAGGGGATCTTGCATTAACTAGAAAATGAAGCTAATTGAAGGTAAACACCTTCCACTTTCTAATCGCCCAGATCCCGATGTGGGCAAGGTGAGAGCATACAGTGAGATGGCTTACAAATTCTAAAATTCTCTATGCTGCCACTTCTTCAGTGGGGTGAGTAATCAAACCAAGTGTGTGAAAGTAAATCATCTGCTTATTCGGTGGGAATTACAACAAGTAAGCAAATACTTGGCAGCAAGCTAGCCAGTCAAAATAAAGTCATCCACTTATTTAGTGGGCATAACATGAAAGCAAATGAAAAATTCAACCACTTATTCAATGGGAGTAGCATGTAACATAAAGAAGTTCAATCACTTATTCAGTGGGAGCGCCACTTGTTTAGTGGGGTGAGTAGCAATAAACAAAGAGAAAATCACCGATGGTACTACCAAACAAAGTTACAATGAGCTCATTACAATAAATTTTCAGAATGTCATATACTGCTGCTACAATGTGAAAATACTAAGAAAATCTTGGCACAACATCCCAAAATAGAACCTCAACATGAAATAAAGTATTCCCCAATGAAATATATCAATTATACCTCAATGACATGAGTTCCATAGGCTTATATCAAGTTTGAAATGCTGCTGCTTCAGGTCTGATGTAAAGTTGCAGGTCTGATAAAGAAGGGGCAGCAGACTGAAACACCAACCAACAAGCTTCAAAGGGTCACAACTTCACACCAAGCTCTCCAACCCAACTCCAAACACCACAAAATCATCAAGCATAGCCCAAGGGTGTCTAGGCGCCAACATGAAGGGAATATTTGCAGCCAAACAAGAGTGGACAACACCATAACAATCAAACCACCTTCAACCCAACTTGTACGGCCAAGCAAGGAGGTCGACGTGCTACATAAAATCCAATACCACCACAAAAAATCTGCTTTTTGGTGCAAGGGGGCATCCAAGGATGAGGGAGCTGATAAACCAATACCCACAAAAAGTTATGAAGTCCTCCAATCTGCAAGTACAAACATGTGGTACGTCCCAGGGTAGAGAATGATAATCAGCAAATTGAAAACTTCTAAAAGCCGCTTCAAAAAGCTTCCAAATCACTGCAAAAAGAGTTAACACACTAAAACATAGCTAGAAGAAATCAAAACAATCCATAATCGAAAGCAAACTGAAAATCTTTCACCAATAACTCCAATGGTGACTCTTGCAGTAACTCCCAATGTCCAACTAGGGAGTGTCTCAACTCTGAAACTAGAGCAACATTGAAGGTTTTCATCTCCAAAGCCCTTGAAGGATCAATCCTGACTCTGACAGCACTTCATTATCATCAAATAGCATAGCCAAATGAGGGCAAATGAGGGAGTATGTAATGTCCCCTTCTCAAACCTGACATTTCCAGTGACCGTTGGCCTTTTTCTGGAAACCCGAAGGCTAGTCGGAAGGTAAAATTAGGGTTTCCTATTTTTGAGGTTGTCTTTGATCGGAGTTGGTGGTTTCGAGGGCGGATTCTTTCTGGGTTTTCAGAGAGCTTCGCAGTGGTATGTTCATTTCGGCATTCAGAGCATTTTCTGGAATTCACTATTTTTAGTAAATTCTATTTTTGGCAGCTTTTCAGTTGGGTTCAGCTTGGTTGACTTCCTGCTTCAGTTTGGTCAGTTGACTTGTTCAGTAATGGCTTCAGAATGCAGTTTTGGAGAGATGGGCTTATTTCACTTAAAAATAACATTATATTTTAAATGTTATTTTATCACCTTGGCCTAGTCAAATAACTTAATGTTATTTTAAAAGGTGGACTTGAAGGGTGGCGCCATCATTGAGGATATATTAAATTTATATTGAATTTTCCAAAGTCAAAGCAAGTTTAATGTGGGCGCATTTATCAAGGTGAATTTAATTAAAATATCAATATTAAGCTTGAAAGGAAAAGGACGCCATCTTGAAGAAAGGATTAGGGTTTGACATTGAAGTGGATTTTAGGGTTTCGAGAAGTCAACAGGAAGTTATAAAAAGGAGGCTTTGAGCATCATTTCCCATCTTTGGTCTATAGTATCGTTATGCTGCCGGTTCGGCTCTGGAACTGCTTCGAGGAATGAAGGCCTCCTAGCTCGGGCATTGCTTCTTGTTTGCAAGACAACAACTAGTGGTGATTCAGTCTATTTGTGAGTTGCATTTAGTTCGTGCATTGTGTTCAGCTTATTGCATTGATAGATCTGATTTGGCATATTAGTGTTTCAGCACTTTGGTATTATTTAGTACAGCAGATCCATGTTTTAATTGTAAGTCAAAAAATACAAAAAAAAGTGTTTTGGGTGTTGCTTATATCTCATTGTCTAGGGAGGGCGATTCATTAGTTCAGATTTCAGAATTTTTAGTTAAGTATTGAATTTTTAAATAGAGGTCGAACCTTTCAGCTAGGCCGTACCTCTTGAGACTGCTTTGGAATTCGCGCAAATTAAATCTGAATCATTTGGGTCAGTCTTAGTGTCTTGTGTTGGTCGCCTATGTCATTAGAAAACATTGCATTTTGTTTCACATTAATTGGGTAACATCTGAGGAAGTTATGAGCAATTTTTCAAGATTGTAGGCTGCTGGTTATATGACAAAAAGTGCAGATTTGTTATGACAGTTTAAGAAATCTGCATCTTCCTTATCTGGTTGGTGTTGAGATTTCATTGTATACTTTGCAGAAGCTTCCTTGTTGAATGCATCATTTGAAAGAGCATCTTAAGTCTTGATATTGCAGGCAATGACATCTTTGTAAGCTGGCAGTAGTACTGACCAGTTGTTCTTATTATTGCTCATCGTTATTTGTAATACTTATTCTTCCTTCAGTTTTGTTGTAATAGATAAATCTCTGCCCTATGGTAGCTACTCTCCCATTTTGGGTTAGCAAGCACATTCTGGGTGTTGAGTCCTTTCAGCTTTCAGCATTTCTTTCATGCATTGATATTTGTAATCACTCCGTCATATGGTCGCCCCTCACTCCGTATTGGATTGGGTAGTGTTGTGACCTTTTCACACATCGCCCCATTCAAATGGGGACCCCTAATTTTTGCTCCATTCTGGTCTTTTTGGCTTTGGTTTTTGTGTCTCTCCCTCTCCGTCTGTCTCTTTTCTATGGTCTGCTTTCTGGGGACGTTCCCGTCTGCAAACTTAAATCAGTGAAATTTGGCTAATTCTGAAAATTAGGGTTTCATCGTTTCTGGTCAGTCCAAGGTCAAGTAAAGTGAATAAATTGAAAATTGAGCTTAACATTGTTGTCAACATGTTTCCAGCAGGCTCCCAGCAAATTTTCATCAGATTCTGAGGTACTTACTATTTTTAGTAAGTCTGCTATTCAGAGCAATTTGTCAGCTATTTTGAGATTCCGATCATCACACGGCATTCAGAGTATATCAGACTACTTGCATGCCAAATTTGAGCGAAAACAGATGACTTACTATTTTTAGCAGTCCAGCTTCTGGGCCTAATTTCAGGGTGCAGATGCAGAGTTTTTCTTTGCATGTCGGCATATTCCTTCTGGGTTTTTCGAGACCTTCGCGGTGATGTAACATGCAAGACGAGGCGACCACTTTCAGGATTCAGCCTTCCAAGGCTATTTTTAGGGTTTGCATGTTAGGGTTTCTTTGCATGTCGGCATATTCCTTCTGGGTTTTTCGAGACCTACGCGATGGTGTGACATGCAAACAGAGATGATCACCCAGTAAGGAACTTGCTATTTTTAGTAGGTGTGCCCCGGCAGCCGCTTCCCAGTAGTTCAGAATCACGAGCTGATCGCAGTGT
Organism: Sequoia sempervirens; assembly: GCA_007258455.2. Lineage (NCBI taxonomy): Eukaryota > Viridiplantae > Streptophyta > Pinopsida > Cupressales > Cupressaceae > Sequoia > Sequoia sempervirens. Next base: position 444,446,929 of record VDFB02075321.1, read on the forward strand.
CGCAGAAACGAAGACAAACGAAGTTCATTTGATACGCATGCAGAGCGAATTAGGGTCTCCAACTTCGGAGCCTAAAAATAGGCATCAAAAGTCAAAATCTTCGAAAACCGGTGTAAACCACCGCGATCAACGTCCTTCAGGCTATCTGCTGGTGAAATTTCAAGTCAAACGAAGCACTTACTATTTATAGTAAGTCAGATTGGAAACGTGCTAAAAATAGTAAATCAGTTGCATGCGTCAGTGTCAGCAGTCAGGTCACGTGGTGAGGAGCGCCTCATTAAAATTTCAAGTCAATCGAAGCAGTGGAGCCATCAGAAACATGAGGTTACTATTTATAGTAAACTACCTCTGGAAATGGGCTAAAAATAGCAGGGTGATTAAAAATGGCAGTGTTAACAGGACAACGAGGTCAGGAGGATGCAGTGTGCAAAGTTTCAGGTCGTTCTGAGCTTCCGAAGTATGAAAATCAAGAGGCTTACTATAAATAGCAAGGCACGGATAAGCTAGCAGAAGAAGGTAAAAATGTCTAAGTCTGAGTTTCATCCAGCAGACACCTCCAAATGCGCCATGCTTGCCTTCAAGGTGATCAAAAATATTCTGTGAAATGAGTTCATCCTCCTGCCACCTCAAAATGCGCCCAAGGAGAGAAAAGGTCAAAGAGTCAAAGTTTTCATCCTCCTCTCACCCCAAAATGCGCCCACCTTGAAGCATGAAAGTTTTAAAAAATGGCTAAGTTAAAACTCATCCTACACATATGTCTAAATGCGCCCATCCTTCACCCTGGCTGAAATGCGCCCAAGTCATAAGCTAGTCAAAGAAGTCAACTTTTTCATCCTGCATGAGGGGTAAAATGCGCCCAAAAAGGAGGCATGTGAGGACAAGAGTTAAGGCGTTGGAAAAGATTCCTCCTCCTACATAAAAATCCACCCACATTTGAAGTCAACAAAGTCAAAGATTTCCATCCTCCTTGCATGCTCAAATGCGCCCAAAATGGGCCATGTAAAGACAAAAGGAGGGAATATTCCAAGAGGTGGCGTTGCATGTGTTTATCCCTCATAGGCTCCAAGATGCGCCCTTGTTTTAAGCTTCATCCTCCACCTACATCAAAATGTGCCCATGTAGGAATAAGTTAGAAGCAAGTCAACAAGGTCAAAGATTTTTGTCCTCCTCACCCCTCCAAATGCGCCCAAGTTTAGTGAGGTAAAAGTAAGTGAAGGTGGTAAGCGGGGTGAAATGTGATTAATGGCATGGTGAAAATAATATGCTAGGCGTCATCCCTCTTCAAGTGATAAATGCGCTCAAGGTGGTGGATGTTGGAGAATTTTCCTAAGAAGTGTGGTGGTGAGATAAAAAGTGCTAGGCGTTGGAAGTGGAGTCTTCTGGCAAGTGTAAAAGAGGAGAGGTTTAATATGCTAGGCGTGGTGAAATACAAGTTGTTGGCAAATATTGCTAAGGCATTGAAGTTGCAAAGTGATAAATTTCCTCTAAGGCATTGGAGCTCCAAAAATATTTTTCAAGTGTGAAGTTAAATACGAAGTGGTGGCTAGAAAATAAAATGTGCCAGGCATCTCTGTGAATAAAATTTTCTAAGTGAAGTTGGTATTTTCACAGGCAAAGTGGATCGAGCTGGATACAAAATTTTTACGGCAAAATTTTCCAAAGAGATGATTTCAAAAAATTTCTAAGGCACAAAATATTTTCTCCCTTAGAAAAATGCTTAAGTCTGGAGAGGTGATGGAATTTTTCTTGAAGCACAGATGAGTCGCCTGAGGTGAAGTCGGTGAATGCCAGCTCCACAGGATTGATAAAATTTTCCAAGTCAGAACAAAATTCTCAGAGGGGATCGAAGAATGAGAATAAATTTGATGAAAGAATATTTTCTAAGGTTCAAAATTCAAGAAAATTAAATGAACCCGTTCGTTGGGTACCCATGAGTTCGACGCGTTCTGAAGAAAATTTTCTTCTGAGTATCGAAGATTGCCGATGAGGAGTTGATTTCAAGGTCTTCCACAGCTTGTCGAGGATTTTGGGATGAAGATTTTAAATGGGCACAGGATTGATGAATTTCCTAAGGGAGATGTGAAAATTTTCTAGGGCAAATGTGAAGAAAATGTATTTTCAAGGTGAAATCCTCCAGACAATGAATTTGAAAGGAACTGCCTAGGAGAGATGTTGAGGCCAGAGCACGATGACCTGAAGTGGAAGCACGATGAAGATGAGTTTCAATCTTGAAGGAGAAAAAGTTGCAAGAAAATGGCTAAGTGTTGAGACTTAGTATAACTCAAAGTGACGAAGATGAAGACCCTCAAGTGGAAGAAATCAAAGAACAACGCCAAGAAAGAAGATCGAGAACAGTGTGAACGCGTCTACAAATGGAATCTTCTAGAAGGATAATGGTGGACATTATGGCGCATTTATTACCCCACTCTCCTCTATGGCGGTTTTTAGGGCAATATTATTTAGGGCTGAGGTGGCACGATTCTGGCCACTCTATTGATTGTAACCCTAGCTGTCTTTTGGGACTTGGCTAGCTATATAAAGGGGGAGTCCCCCTCATTTGAATTCATTAGGATTAGATTAGACATTGGAATAGTAGACATTGAGAGAGCATTAGCATTAGAGCTAGATAGTGTAGCATTGTAGAGCATTTCTGCATAATTTGGAGAAGAAAGAAAGTTTTCCCTTTGAAAAATTTTGAGGAGATTGTTGTGTAACACCTTTTATGATAATAGATCTTTTCATTGATGATGGAATTCGTCTTGTCATGAAATGCTAGCAAGGTTTCTTCTTCCTTTCGTATCCAAGTAGCTTAAATTCATGCAAGTAGCTTACTTTGGTGTGTGGTGTTTTATTGAGATAGCTTCGCTTTATTCCATACCACTAGCGGCTTGTTGATGATAAGTTCGCCTTGTGTGGTCAACTGGACATTACATTGAGTTTAACTTCGGTTGTGATTTATATGCTTATATGCGTCGTTGTGATGGTGTATGCATGTTAAGTCATAATTTGAACATCTTTTGCTATTTCCCTTGAAGATTGCACCGATTTTGCTGAGGCTATCTGACGGAGGCTAGGTGAAATTTGGTTGAAGTCTATTGAAATGAAGCTCCACATATCCTGCATTTAGAATAGAACATAAACTTCTTAGGCCCTACACCCTTTTAAATTCAGTTCATTTCCGGTTAGAATTAGGAAACTTGCGCTTACCTGCCAAATCATTTGAGTCGCACGAAAGCCCTTAGTCTACTGTTTGTTGTTAGCCGTCGAACAATTGTGTAAGTCCCCTTGTTATACCAGCAATATCACATCGAGCCAAACTGAGCCTATTCGCACTCAAGGAACCTTGGAGTTGAAAGCATGATCTTACTCGCAATCTTAGCATGCTGAATACTTTGTTCAAGAGAGGATAGAGCGCCCGTTGGGAGACTTTATTCTGTGTTGGTGCGGTCTCAAAAACCACGTCAACAGGTAGCACATACTTGACGTCGAGTTCCCTTTCAGCATTTAGAGTAGAAGATCTTTTGACCATATGCTCGCCATCATCGGCGCCATTCTTGGTTAGAGTTACTTCCTGCATAAGCACTTTGTTTCAGATCCTCTGACCAATGCTCACACCTTGCCCACGTCGGGATCCTGCTGTACATTTTGGTTAGAGTTGCTTTTGCACGTTTTGGTTTATCCTCTAACCTTTACGGGTGCACTGATTGTAATTTTGAAATTGAAAAAATTGGAAAAAATTGGCTCGGAATATTTCAGAGTATGTATAACACTTGAGACCCAAAAGTTTGAATAACCTTTCCTTCCAAAATGGGAGGCCACACTAGGGGAGAAAATAAACTTTATTAAAAATCACTTAAAACTTTAATTTTGGCATCCACTATAGTCATGCATCAAATTTGCTTTTTTAAAAACAACTTAAGTTGTTACATGCTAGGCGTGGGGGTCCAAGGGGCCTTCTTGACTTTATAAAATTAAGTTGCAAATATTTCCTTTTTCGAACTCCAAGGATGGTGGAGAAGTCAACTACCAAAAATATCAAGACACCACTAGCTGAAATTGCCATCACTGCTGCCAGGACCACTACCAAAAATAGCACCTACTAAAAATAGCATACTACTAAAAATAGTAAGTGCGTCCAAACTCAAAATAAGCCCATTCTGAGATGTAACTGTGACTTAATAAAAATAGACACTGCTAAAAATAACAGTGACTGCCCATCAAGGATCTTAGAAAACCTAGAAAGACCCAAAAAAATATTTGGAAAACTCTTGCAATAACCTCCTGAAAAGCAGACGAGAAACCTCCAAGAATCTTGGAATCCCTAGAAATCCCTCCGAGTAGCCTACAGAGCTCCAAAAATAGACTAATGATCATTGGAAAGCTTAGGACCAAAAAGGGGACATTACAGCCAGATAACATGGCATGTTGCATAAAGCAAAAAACTCGACACTTTAACCTCTTGAAGACAATGAATGTCTTGCTTTGAAAATTGGGAATGAACATCTCGAATAAAGTATTTCCGAGGGAGGTTCGTGAGATCTCTCACATTCCAATCAATACAATTTATTTAACAATCAAGAGGCATTTCCTCGTTATCCAACCCATGAAGGGCGAAATAACTATTTAGTGATCTCAATTTGAACATTGAGGTGTCTAGACTATCTTTGTTGTGAAACAAACTCACCTTCCTGTTGATGTGTTTTTCGTGACTGCACCAACGCATAATAAAGTCGCACGCTAAGATTGCATCCAACACGCTAAGATTGCGAGAGAGTTCGTGCGTTCAACTCCAAGGTTCCTTCAATGCGAATAGTCTCAATTGGCTTGATGTGATTTGTTGGTATTTCAAGGGGACTTATGGAATTGTTCAACAACAGAGGAAGGGGGTTTTCACAATTTGACAAATTTATCAATGGAGCGCGGGTTTCCTATTCTAACCAGAAAGTACTGAATTTAAAGTGGTTGCAAGGTTTAGAGAGTCTAAATCTATTTTAAGTGCGGGATATGGAGCTCAACTTCATCAAACTTCAACTGAACTTCACTTTGCCTCGCATCGGACAACTTCCACGGAGTCGGTGCAATCTTTAGGGGAGGTGACTAAAGATATTCAAACCACCATTTGACATGAAGATACCATCATTCAAACTGTGATTGAAGTTAGGTCCACAATGTTTCTAGTTGACCACACAAGGCGAACACACCGTCAATGAGCCTGCTAGTGGTATGGATAAGCGAAGCTTGCTTAGATCAAACACCACATTCCATTATTGTTATCTACATGCGTGAAATGAAAGTTACTCTACTTCAAACTACTATTTGAATAAGAAGGACGAAGAAACCTTGCTAGCTACTCACAACAAAAGACGAAATTCACCATCAATGAAAATTCTTTTTAGTGTTCACAACAATTTCTTATTAAGTTTTCAAAGGGAAAACTTTTCCTCTTCTTCAAACTATCCTATCAATCTATACTAAGCTACCTCTAATCTATCACCTAGTTGTCTCTCTATTCTAATCTCTACTGTCTAACCAGTACAAATGAGGGGGGATGCCCCTTTATATAGCTGGCCAAGTCCAATGGACGGCTCAGATTACAATCAGCTGGATGGCCCAGATCGTGCCACCCCAGCCCTAAACAAGATTCACCCTAAAAACCGCCACAAAGAGGAGTGGGGCAATAAATAAGCAATTAATGGCCACCATCTTCTAGAAGATTCCTATTTTGAAACGCGTTCACACTGTTCTTGTTCTGACTGCAAACTAGATGGGTATGATCATCATGGCTTCCACTTCTTGAAATGGTATGGCAGGCACGTCCTTGATTCAACTTTGAGGAGGGAACGTCTTTCTCCTGCTCGATGATGATTTTCCTCCTTCCTACCACTCTTCAAATTTTCAACACCTGAGCCTTCATTATTCCTCCATCTTAGATCCTGAAGGATTCTTTAGTTGTGGACTCAATCATTTCTTCTCTACTTGCATGTTAGGTTATCCCAACACTTAGCCATTTCTTGCAACTTTTCTTCCTTCGAGGTTGAGATGTGGTCCTGGAGTATTTGTTCCACCACCTCAAGTCATCGTGCTTAGGCCCCGACATTCATCCTGCAAAACAGACAAAAGGAAGAGCATCAGAACACCTCATCATATAAACTCACCTTACTTACCTGGTTTCATGTTTTAACTTCCAAGGGTTCACTGTTTTTCTCTAGCCAACTTTGCTTTCTTCATGATTTTCCAACATCTATAGGCTGGGGCATATAACACCTATACATCATATTTCAATGCCTTAGACAAATTTTCAACCTCCTCAAGGGTCTATTTAAGAGATGCACTTTTAAAATCATCTTTTGAGAGTGTTAACTTCAACTGCATCCTCTTCAAGAAATTTATTTCACCAGCTGAGGCGTTGACAACTTTGATTTTATTCATCTCTGGCTCAAGAAGACTATCTTCAGGAAGAATTTGAGCAAATTCACCTAGGCAATCGACTTCGAATTCATTAACCAAGGCATTTTATTTCAACATCTTTTTCCCCTTCTTGCCTTAGAATTTTTTTTAAATTTTTCCCTTAGAAAATCCATTGTTTAAGTGCCCATCAAAAATCTCCATCTCGAAGGCCTTGGCGAAGTGTGGAAGACTTTAAAATCCATTCCCCATCGCAGACGTCCAATACCCAGAAGAAAATTTCCTTTAGAAAGCGTCGAATTCATGTGTCTCCAAACGAAGGGGTACATTTAATTTTTTGAATTTTTAACCTTAGAAAAAATATTTTCCATCAAATTTATTTCCATTCTTCATCTCTGGGTTTATTTTCTTGCTCAACTTTGAAAATTTTCATCATCTTTGTGAAGCTGGCACTTTCTGACTCCTCGCCAACTTTATCCATGCCTTAACAAATTTCATCACTTCTCCAAGCTCAGGCGTATTTCCCTTAGAGGTGGAATTTTATGCCTTAGAGATTTTTTTAAATATTATTACTAGCATGGGCGCTTATAGGGGCTTCCAGTTTCAATTTCCAATACTTAGAACATTTTCCAACCCCTTCCACAAGTCAAGGCGCATATGACTGGCTGAGCCTCAAATTTTCAATACTTAGAATATTTTACCTTCTAGTCAAGGCTAGGGCGCATTTTGAACTTCAAGCCTCCAATTTACATGCCTTAGGCATTTCTTAACTCACCACTACAAGCATGGGCGCATTTCAAGTATAGAGGAGGAAATTTTGACACTTAGAATATTTCATCAACCTCTTCTTAGCATGAGGGCGCATTGAGGGTGTTGGACTTTCAATTTTAATGCCTTAACCAAATTTTCCACTCATCCTCAAGGTTGGGCGGATCTAGCAGGCTAAGCTTTCATTTTTCAACACTTAGATATTTTCCAAACTCATCTGTCTCAAGCTAGGCGCATTTGAGGAGGGCTAGTTCTAATTTCCTTGCCTTAGAAATTTTTTGATGGCCTCTCTCCTCCTTGGGCGTATATGAGGGTAGCTACTTCAAATTTCAAGCACTTAGCAAAGTTTCCAAGCATCTCTCTCTTCAAGGGCGCATTTAGCTAGGCTAGCTTCCATTTCCTACACCTTAGCCAAATTTTGATGTCATCAACTTCTCTTTACTTTGGGCGCATCTGGGGGAAGCTACTTCAAGTTTAAATGCCTTAGAAATTTTCAATATTCTTGTCTTCAAGGCTGGGCGCATTTGGGAGCTTCTACTTTCATTTTGTGAAACTTAGAATATTTTCCAATGCTTCCCATCTTCCATTCTCCCTCAAGGACGCATTTAGGTGTGGGAGCTTTTGATTTCCCACACTTAGAAAATTTCTTCACTCCTTCAAAAGGTTGGGCGCATTTCTACCCTTGAGGTTCCAATTTGCACCACTTAGCGAGATTTCATCTATCTTCAGCTTCCTAAGGCGCATTTGGCAGGGCAAGCTTCAAGTTTGCAATACTTAGTAAAATTCCCATCCTCCTCTCACCTCAAGGGCGCATTTTGAGGTAGCCACTTCAAGTCTAAATGCCTTAGAAACTTTTCAAACTCCATCTCCAATTGAAGGCGCATTTAGCATAGTGAGCTTTTAATTTCTACGCCTTAGAAATTTTCAAGGCCTCCTCTTCTCTCCTTGGGCGCAAATGGAGGGTCAAGCTTTGAGTTTTCCATACTTAGTAGATTTTCAAGTCTCCCTTAGCTAGCAAGGGCGCATATGAGGCCTTGAGGTTCAAATTTGTCACACTTAGCATATTCTTCCAACTTCTCTCAAGTCAAAGGCGCATTCAAGGGAGTCTACTCCAAGTTTTGCATACTTAGTGAAATTTCATCATCCCCTTCTCTTCTTAAGGCGCATTTGGGGTAGTGTGCTTCAAATTTATAATACTTGAACTTTTCAGTCACCCTCTTCACAAGTCAAGGCGCATTTGGAAGGATGAACTTCAAATTTGAAGTGCCTTAGTAGAATTTTCATCACTCCTCCAAAGTTCTTGGGTGCATTTGGGGTAGTGTGCTTCAAGTTTTGAAGAGTTAGAAATTGTTTTCATCAATCTTCAGCTTTAATGGCGCTTTTCACAGGCTGGACTTGAAAATTCTCAGACTTAGTGAATTTTTCATGGATTGGTTTGATTTGAAGTAGTTTGTTTATGTTGGCCCCGACCTGCCCTAACTTTCTATTTTTAGAAAGTTCTTCACATTTCGTGCTTTGAACTGATTTCTGACTCCGAAAAGCCTAATTTTTGCTTTGTCTCTAACCTTGTGATGTGATGAACTTTCGGGGCCTGATGCCTGCCTGTACCTGCTATTTTTAGCAACTTGCTAAAAATAGTAACTGCTCAGAATGTGCTCAAACTTTGTGTGCTGATTGCCTGAAGGGTGTTGATCGTGATTGGATGCTACCTCTGCATGACTATCATGTTTTTCCCTTGATTTTAGGAAACCTTAATTCTTCTACTCAGGCCTGCTAAAAATAGTAAGTGCTTGATTCTCGAACCTCGGCAACTCCGTTCAGCTTGAAATTCACACCATGGGGTCCTCACCACTTGTTTGACTTGTTCATACTGACGCCTTGTGCTGACCTGCTATTTTTGGTATATTTTTGGAGGTGGCTTACTATTTATAGTAACTGCTCAGTTTCAAAGACCTCCACAACTCCGTTTGACTTGAAATTCGAATGACGTGCTCCTCATCGGATGACTTGCCCATTCACACTGGCGCCTGTTGCTGATTTACTATTTTTAGCCTATTTCTGGAACGCCTTACTATAAATAGTAAGTGCTCTGATTGCCCTCAAATTTTACTGGTGGATAGCTTGAAAGGTGCTGATCGCAGTGGGATACATCGGTTTTTGGAAATTTTGGCATTTTACCTCTCATTTTGGGTCCCGAAGCTCGAAACCCTAATTCATCTTGCATGTGCCTTGAACGACCTCCGTTTAACTCCGTTTTTGTTGCATGTCATCGGGCTCGTGATTTTGAAGTGTTGGGCAGCTGTCGGAGTGGACCTACTAAAAATAGTAAGTCTTTGAAAACTGGTCATCTTGCTTTGCATGTCACATCACTGCGTAGCTCTTGAAAAACCCATAAGGAATCACTCGACATGTGCTGAAAAGTTCAACATGCAAACCCTAAAAATAGCCTCTGAAGGCTGAATACTGGAAGTCATTGTCTCATTTTGCATGTTATATCACTGCGTAGGTCTCAGAAAACCCAGAAAGAATCTACAGACATGCCTTGAAGAACTTTGCATATAAACCCTAAAATCTACTCTTGAAGCTGTACTGCTAAAAATAGACAGTTGTCCGTTCTGGCTCAAAATTTGTAGACGAGTAGCTTGACATGTTCTGGATGCAATGTAATGATCAAAACTCCAAAAGTGCTGAGAGAACGTCCAGAATTGAACACTTACTAAAAATAGTAAGTTGTCGAAGTTCGATGAAATTTTGCTGGGGACCTGCTGGAAGCATGCTAACAACAACGTTAGTCTCAGATTTCAACTTACTCCATTTGACCTCAAATTGATCAGAAAATTCAAAACCCTAATTCTATAGACTTAGCCAAAATTTCACGTTCAAGCTCAAAGGCGGGCACATCCTCGGAAAAGCAGATAGCAGAAAGAGAGAGACGACATCAGATCAGCAGCGTGTTGAGCATTCATTTGAGGTTGGTGATATGGTTTATCTTCGACTTCAGCCTTACAGATAGTCTACATTCAAGAAGAGTGGAGCTGAGAAGCTGAAACCTCGCTTCTATGGGCCATTCAAAGTTGTTAGAAAGGTTGGAGCAGTGGCTTATGAATTGGAACTACCATCGAGTAGTAAGGTCCACAACGTCTTCCATGTGTCTCGCCTCAAAAAGGCACTTGGACACAATGTTGTTGCTTCATCACAGTTGCCTCCCTTGGATGAAGAAGGGCAGTTGACCTTGATTCCAGAAAAGATTATTGATTCCAGAGAGCGTTCTTTGAGGAGGAGAACAATCAAAGAGTACTTGGGGAAGTGGAAGAATTTACCTTTGGAGGATGCTACTTGGGAGAATGAGGAGATTCTACAGCATCCAGACTTGCGATTGCTTGAGGGCAAGCAATCTTGGGGAGGGCGGATTGTAATGTCCCCTTCTCAAATATGATCATTGTAGTTGACCGTTGGCCTATTCTGGAGACCCGTAGGCTACTCGGATGGTAAAATTAGGGTTTCATAATTTTGAGGAGGTTATTGCTTGAAGTTTGAAAATCGGATTGCTGATTCTTTCTGGGTTTTCAGAGAGCTTCGCGGTGGTATGGTTAGTTTGGCATTCCGAGCAACTTCATGAATTTACTATTTTTAGTAAATTCTATTTTTGGCAGTGGACAGGTTGGGTTCAGTTCAGTTGGTCTTCTTCTTCAGTTGATTCAGCTGGCCCTTCAGTTTTGGCCTTTGGGTGCATTTTCCTTGGAGAGATAAGTATTTTCACATTATAATATTATATTTTAATATTATAACACCCCCTCGCCTAGCATTACAACTTTATGTTGTTTTTAAAAGGGGGACCTAAAGGGTCGATGCTTCATTGAGAGATAAATTGTATTTTTAAAGTCAAATATTGGGCTAAATGAAATGGACGCCTACTTGAGGAGTTTGAATTTTATTAAAAAGGTGAAATATTTCATTAAGGGAAAAAGGATGCCATCTTTTGGAGGGAAATGTTGAATTCAAAATTAGGGTTTTGGGCGCCCTTCTTGAAGCTTCTAGAAGGCTCTCTTCATGTCTTTATATTCAGGCCTCAGCTCTTCATTTGGGATCTTTTGACTACTACATCGTTGTGCTGTTGAATTGTTTTCAGGCACTCGCTTCGAGGAAAGCACACCTCCTAGCATGGGCTCATCTTCTTGCTTGAAAGATAGCAACTAGTTGAGAGGTTAGCTTGTAATAGGTTTGATTTGCATTTTCAATTGAGTAATTGCATTTTGGAGTTCTAGTTTGCATTTTCTGTTCATTTCTAGAGTTGCTGAACATCATAGAAGAATGTAAGATTTGCTCACAGCTTTCAAAATAAAATTAATTCTGTTCTGGGCATTGAAGTATTCCATTTCCTTATGCTAGGCGACCATCTTTGCAAAGTTATAGATTTTATAATGCTCATTTGGATTTTTAAATGAAAATCGCCCCTTTAAGAGGGCTGTACCATTCTGGAAGTGGCTTTGGGAACTGTGCAAAATAAATAGGGTTCATTTAGTGTTGTTTATGCATTCATTTTGGGGCGCCATCATCTCTAGAGAAGTCTGCATTTAGTTTCATATGATTTGGGTGAGTTTTGAGCGTTTTGTGAGCATTTTAGTAAGTTGCTGTGTTGCTGTTATGTGCATTTTCTGTCAAAAATCAGTCATATCAGACTTAAGAAAACCAGTAGTTGAGTGAGAAGTTGTTAATCAAAGAGTTTGAGAGTGTTGGAGAGGTTTCTTAAATTGTTACAGCTTTGAAGCTTCTAATCTTGTGCTATTGGCAGGCTCTCTAACTTATTGTAAGCTGAATAGTAGTACTGTCAGCAATTCTTTCTTCCCTTCTTTGAATTTACATATAATTCCCACTGAATAAGTGGAAGAGGCTGGCTTGCCGCCTATTTACTTTTAGTTAAGTAGTTTAGGGACCCTCTGACCATATGCTCGCCATCACTCGGCGCCATTCTTGGTTAGGGTTACTTCTGTTCATCATGCATTGATCCTCTGACCATATGCTCGTCTGCACAGGCGCATTCTTGGTTAGAGTTCCCATCAGTTTGCATTTGCATTAGATCCTCTGACCAATGCTCACACCTTGCCCACATCGGGATCCTGGTGTACATTCTGATTAGAGTTACCTTCCGCATCGTTTTGGTTTTGAGCTAACCTTAATGGGTGTGTGTTGCATTGTAATTGTTATTGAAAAATTAAAAAAAAAATTGGTCCGGTTCTTTACAAAAACTGTGAGCATGCCTTCTTTCCAATTACCAATTTACAAGAATACAAGCTAAATAAAATTTCACTATTTAGTCTGATAATTTATATACTTAATGCTTCCTGCATTCTGTTGCAACACTACAGCTAGCTCTAGATGATTTGCCTATGATGATACATGCATATCTATGCTTCAAATTTGTTTAATAGATTGTTAGACTCTTTCTGAAAAGATGGGAATCAATAGATGGGAAGAGGAGACTCTTTCCATTTGAGCAGATGTTTCCTTGTTCTTTATTATTTGAACAAGTTCAACATGTGCTGAGCCCATGTATGCATGCTTAAATATTCATCCTGGTTCAAACCCATCATATTTTTCCTGCTCAAAAGCGATGAGCATGGCAGCAGCCGAACTTGTCAAAATGTCCATGTTTTGATCATATGAACCTGTCATGGGTTTGCTGGGGGTCCAGGCAGTCTCCATGACTGTTTTCTTGGCTCAATTGTCTCTCTCCATTAGATACTTTCACTGAGGCCTTTTCTGGCCTTGTTGTCTTTTAGTATCCAGCTTCATTTTGAGTATTATTATGTTTGGTTGAGCAAGAGGATGGTAATGCGATGTTTACCAAATCTTACTGCTCCATTTCAAAGATCATCTGGCATTGCAGGTTGAGGAATCCCTATTACAAGAGAAGAAACTAGTAATGAATATTTATATATTTCAGAAATCATATGGGAAAGGTATTGACTACTAAATCTAGCTTTTTGTAATGTCCCCTTCTCAAATGTGATCGTTTCAGTTGACCGTTGGCCTATTCCGGAGACCCGTAGGCTACTTGAATGGTAAAATTAGGGTTTCCTAATTTTGAGGAGGCTGTTGCTTGAAGTTTGGAATTCGGATTGCGGATTCTTTCTGGGTTTTCAGAGAGCTTCGCGGTGGTATGTTCAGTTTGGTGTTTCGAGCAATTTCATAAATTTACTATTTTTAGTAAATTCTATTTTTAGCAGTGGAAAGGCTGGGTTCAGTTCAGTTGGTTTTCTTCTTCAGTGGGTTCAGTTGGCAATATTGTTTTGGCCCTTGGGTACAATTTTATGGAGAGATAAGTATTTTCCTAAGTTGCCAAATCGGGTACGGGTACGTGGGTACGGATATGGATAAGGTACGTCGGTATGGCAATTTTTTTTTTGGGGGTTGGGTACGTTTGGGTACGTCCGTACAAAAAAGATATAATAATCATAGATATGTACATATTTACAGCCTTAAAAGTAAAAACAAGAATTAAAATCTAGAATATCACATATCATGCATAATTATAATTTATAATTTATGATATTAATTATTAATTATTGAACTAATATAGAATTTCAATTAGTAGTTAATAATTCAAATTTCAATTGTTTAATATTAATATAAATATAAATTTAACATATATATCTATTATATTAATTATTAATTTATTTAATATTAATATATTAATATAAATTAAATATAAAATAATAAAATATTAATAATTAAAATAATAAATACAAGTACAAATTAAAATTGTTTATATTATTTTTATTTAAAAATCATTATAAAACAAAATATTAATAAATTTAAACTTTAAAATTAAAAAATTTAAAGTTTAAAAAATTAAAACTATTAACAATAATTATTAATAAATTTACACTACAAAGAAAATTAAATAAATCAGCGATTCAAAACATTTTAATATTTTAGGCATTTTATCATATGGGCCTGGACTGCAATTCGAAACTTCTCTATCTGCACTGGCCCGGACTGCATATTATAGCGTGTCTTGCAGGAACAGTGTTGAAGGCCAACCCAACCGAAATAGTGGTTGTTCGAAGCAACGACATCTATGAATAGAAGCGGGAAAAATCAGAAAATAAAATGGAAGGTGCCAGCTCTTTGAAATGCTCTAGGATCGCATCAGAATCACCTCGAATTCACCTTGGAAGCTCCACGTCAGCAAGTGAAACGCAAGATTCGGCAAAACTTCTGGAAAACGTTTCAATGTCAAAATTCCCGTGCCCTATGCAATTCCACAGGGATTTTGAACAGTACCCGTGTCCATACGTCCTATACCCGGATACGGGGGGGAAAAGCCCACGATTCGGTAACTTAGGTATTTTCACATTATAATATTATAATTTAATATCATAACGCCCCCCTTGCCTAGCATTATAACTTCATGTTGTTCTTAAAAAGGGGACTTGATGGGTAAGCTCTTCATTGAAAAGATAAATTATATTTTATGGTCAAATCATGGGCTAAGTGAAATGGACGCCTACTTGAGGAGAGGTTGACTTTTATTAAAAGGTGAAATATTTCATTAAGGGAAAAAGGACGCCACCTTTTGGAGGGAAATGTTGAATTCAAAATTAGGGTTTGGGGCGCCCTTCTTGAAGCTTCTAGAAGGCTCTCTTCATGTCTTTATATTCAGGCCTCAGCTCTTCATTTGGGATCCTTTGTCTACCATACTGTTATGTTGCTGGAATGTCTTCAGGCAAGCTTCGGGGAAAGCATACCTCCTAGCACATGGCTCATCTTCTTGCTTGCAATATAGCAACTAGTTGAGAATTGATTGTAGATGAGTGAATTTTGTTGTGAGACTTTGCATTGTAGTAGTTTCCTTGCTTTGTTAAATCAGTTTAAGGCATGTTAGTGAAGTTTTCTGTGTTGCTGGTTCATGTAGCTGATTGTGAGATTTCTTCATATATTCCAAAATAAAAATAATTTCATTGTGGGTATTGTTTCCTTGTGTCTCATTGATAGGGGCACCCCCTTTGGCAAACTTGCAGATTTTATTAACAAGATTTGAATTTTATAGAGCAAAATCACCCTTGCTGCTGGGCTGTACCATCTGGATGAGCTTTGGTTTCTGTGCAAAAATAAGTAGAGGTATTTTGGGGAGTGTTTCTTGTCTTAACTTGGGCGCCATCATTCTTAGAGCTTGTTGCATTTGATATCTCATCATTTGGTTGAGTTATGAGCTAGTTATGTGCATTTAGATGAGTTTTGCTGTTGCTGTTTGCTCATTTCAGTCACTGGTCTGTCATATCAGTCATAAGTAATTGCAGATTTGTGAGTAGTTTGAGTTTAGAGAGGTTGGGTAAGCATTGTGAAAGTCTTCTAGGTTATTGCAGCATTGTAGAACTTGAAATATTGGGCTCTAGCAAAGCATTCTGATATATTGTAAGCTGTCTAGTAGTACTAACAACAATTCTCCTTCTTATCTTGCATCTACTTATTGTAATACCCGCTGCATAAGTGGAAGAGGCTGGCTTGCCGCCTATTTACTTTTAGTTGAGTAGTTTAGGGACCCTCTAACCATATGCTCGCCATCACACGACGCCATTCTTGGTTAGGGTTACTTAAGTTCATCATGCATTGATCCTCTGACCATATGGTCGCCATCACACGGCGCCATTCTTGGTTAGAGTTCCTTTCCAGTTGTGCATCTACATTAGACCCTCTGACCAATGCTCGCACCTTGCCACATCAGGATCCTGGTGTACATTCTGGTTAGAGTTGCTTTCCACATCGTTTTGGTTTAGAGCTAACCTTAACGGGTGCGTGTTGAATTGTAATTGCATTGCAAAAAACAAATAAAAATTGGTCCGGTTCTTTACAGTGGTATCAGAGCCATGATTCTGCCAACCTGTGCCCTACAGTGATTCAATAGTCAGATGAGTGACAGTGATTGTAGATTCTTCACCAGAGGTCAGGCCAGAAGATAGTAGACAGCTTCTGCCAGTGCCAGAAGCAGATACTTTATCAGGAGCTTTCAGAGAAACAGGGAGAATAGTAGATACTGGTCAAATAGTTGAGAACATGGCTGAAAGTCATAAGCAGGCCATGGATGAAAGAGATGAAAGGATGGAAAAGAAATTTGATGGAATGATTGAGTTGATGTTCCGGTTACTTGCACGAATGGACCAACAAACTCCTTAAAATCTTATCCCTAATCAAAATCATGCTATAGGAGAAAATAGTGGAGTCAATGGGAACAATGGTAATGGAGGGAGTAGAACTATTGGTCAGCATGAGGCCACCTCTAGAGGATCAACCTCTAGGCCACTCTTTCCTACATTCACTCAAAAGGAGAGTCCGCTTGTTGAAGTTGCCATCCCTTTTGCAGATGATGCCCGACAAGCATACTTGGAGTATACCACCTTACCTCCTGATCTTAGAGACCAATGGTCATTTGATCAATTCTTGAACCAAAGAAATAGAAGGAATGGAGGAAGAACTGATAATAGAGCTCCAATGGCTCTTAGGACTGATTTCCAGCAAGCCCTTGGGAAGGTGTACTTGGCTCATTTCGATGGAAGTGGTGAGTGTTCAGCCAGATTGTGGGTTCAGAAGCTTGACAATTACCTTTCACTTCGTCCCATGCCAGAAGAAGATGCCATCAAGTTTGCAACACTACATTTGGAGGGGGCTGCCCATGAGTGGTGGTACCATGGTTTGGTCACACTTGGCCACAACCTCATTCGAACCTACGATGAATTCACCAATAAGCTAATTGATAGGTTTGACACTAAGGATCCTGAAGTAAAATTTCGTGAGCTTGCACAATTGAAGCAGCATGGCTCCTTGGATTCTTACATAGCTGATTTCCAAAGGCTTTCCGTGATGGTGCCTAACATCATTGAGAGAAGATTGGTTGTATTGTTTTCTAAAGGATTGGTTGAGCCCTTGAAAGGGTGGGTTAAAGCCTTCGATCCACCAAGTCTCGAAGAAGCTATCAAAAAGTCTTGAAGTATGGAGTTATCGGCCCCTAGGCCTAAATTTCCACCAAAGCCCTTTGGTCACAAGAAGGATAAGAGGCATTTTTCAAATCAGCACAAGAAGTTTCCACCCAAGTTGACTGAAGAGCAACGTGAACAGCTTAGAAGAGAGGGCAAGTGTTATACATGTTTGGAGCCTTGGGCTAAGGGTCATAGATGTCCTGGAAGAGGGCGTTATAATCAAATGGGGACTTATTCTGATTATGGATCAGAATCTGATATGTCTGATTAGCAGTCTTATTTTGGGGACAGCGAGGAAGAAAGAGCATCAGAAGAGTCCGATCATGAGCAAGGAGTTGGGGGGCCTATTGCCCAACTCTCTAGTTTCCAAAAGAACGAATCTTTTAAGGTTCGTGGTGGGATTGGAGGTCATCGCATTGTTGCCTTAATTGATACTAGGGCAACACATAACTTCATTGATGAAGGTGTGGTTGCAAAGAGAGGTCTCAAAACAGAAGAATTTGAAGGATTCAAAGTCATGGTGGTTGATGGGTTTCATATTTCATGCAACCAAAGAGTTCCTAACATGTCTATGCAGTTGGGCAACTATGAAGTCAAGGATGACTTCTATGTGGTTACTATTGGTGACACTGATGCAGTACTTGGTATACAATGGTTACGTTCTCTTGGTGAAATCTCTCTCAATTTACAAACAATGGAGCTCAAGTTCCAATTTGATGGAAAGAGAGTGGTGTTAAGAGGAATGTCCAATGGAGGTCCTCGAGTTGTTTCATTCAAAAGAATAGAGAGGCTGATTCGGCACGATCAAGTTGAGTGGGCTGCAGAATGCATGGTTCTTCCAGCTAGTCCAGTTGAGACCAAGAGGGACTACCCTCCAGATATTCAGTCTATACTTACCAAGAGGAGTAAGGTGTTTACTGATTTACCTCCTCGGCCACCTCCTGAAAGAGGAACCGAGCATGTCATTGAACTCAAAGAAGGGGCCAAGCCAGTTATCACAACACCGTATCGGTATCCTAAGAAGCAGAAGGATGAGATCGAGAAAAACATAAAAGAACTCTTGGAGATGGGTTTCATTCGCCCAAGCAAGAGTCCCTTTGCTTCTGCAGTAGTTCTTGTGAAGAAGAAGGATGGGACCATCCGCATGTGTGTGGATTATCGTGCCTTGAATCAAAGAACAATAAAGAATCGGTATCCTATTCCTCGGATTGATGAGCTACATGGTGCCAAGTTCTTTTCAAAAATTGATTTGAGGTCGGGTTACTATCAAATCCGGATTAGAGGTTCAGATGTTGAGAAGACGGCATTCAGATGCCACTATGGACATTTTGAGTTTCTAGTCATGCCTTTTGGGTTGACTAATGCTCCAGCCACTTTCCAGTCTTGTATGAACAGAGTTTTCCAGAAACAGTTGAGGAAATTTGTATTGATCTTCTTTGATGATATTCTCATCTTCAGCAAGACATGGGAAGAACATCTCAAGCACTTGGAGGAAGTGCTTAACATTCTTGAATAAGAGAGTTTGTTTGCCAAAGAGTGCAAATGTGAATTTGGAATGAAAGAGCTGCTCTATCTTGGACATATAATCAGCGCTGATGGAGTGAAGGTTGATCCTAAAAAGATCAAAGCAATAGTTGATTGGCCACCTCCAGAGAATTTGACTCATTTGAAGGGGTTCTTGGGTCTTTGTGGCTTAAACAGGAGATTTGTAAAGGGCTACTCTCAAAGTGCTGCCCCTCTTACTGACCTCACTAAGAAGGGAGCTTTCATTTGGTCAGAAAAGGCTCAAAGTGTGTTCGATAAGTTCAAAAATATCACGAGTTCTTATCCAGTGCTGGCCATACCGGATTTCTCCAAGCCTTTCGGGTTGCAATGTGATGCATCAGGAGGTGTTGGTGCTGTTTTGATGCAAGACAAGCATCCCATTGTGTTTGAAAGTAGGAAACTAAGAGGTGTTGAAAGGACCTATTCAATCTACGACAAAGAAATGCTTGCAATCATGCATGCATTAGCCAAGTTCAGACAATACCTAGTGGGGAGCAAATTCATGGTCAAGACTGATCACAACAGTCTCAAGCACTTCATGCATCAAAAGGACTTGAACGAAAGACAACAAAAGTGGGTGAGTAAGCTTCAAGCTTACGATTTTGACATTGAGTATGTCAAAGGGAAGAACAACATTGTGGCAGATGCTTTATCAAGGAGGCCTCATTTGAGCTCATTGTGTGAGATTACTGCTGATTGGAAGGAGATGTTGCTTACTGATTATGCCAAAAATCAGTTTGCATCCAGCATCATTGAAGGTACTTTTCATGATGAAAGCTACAAGGTAATTGATGGGTTGATACATTACAAAGGAAGAATCTTTTTGGTGGCTGATTCCAAACTCAAGAAGAAGATTTTGATGACTTTCCATGACATCCCACTTGCTAGTCATCAAGGCTACTTCAAAACATATAGGCAGATTCGAGAAAAGTTTTCTTGGAAGGGGCTGAAAGATGAAGTTCAATGTTACATCAAGAAGTGTAGCACTTGTCAAATGAACAAAAATGAGCACTCTCTTCCAGCTGGTCTACTACAGCCACTTCCCATTTCAAATCAAAAATGGGAAAGCATTTCGATGGATTTCATCACGGGGTTGCCTAGGGCTCAAGGCAAAGATTGTATCAATGTTTTGGTGGATAGATTAACAAAATTTGCTCATTTCTTTGCCATTACCAGTTCGTTTTCAGCAGCTCAAGTTGCAGATCTGTTTTTCCATGAAGTGTTTAGATTGCATGGGTTGCCAAAAAACATTGTAAGTGATAGGGACAGCAAGTTCCTAAGCACCTTGTGGCAAGAAGTTTTCAGGATGACTGGTACAGTGCTTACTCCGAGCACTAGCTATCACCCTCAAACAGATGGTCAAACTGAAATAGTGAACAAATGGTTGGAGGGCTATCTTAGGAATTATGTCCTGGAGCAGCAAAGAGCATGGGTGAAATGGCTCCACATTGGAGAGTATTGCTACAATTCATCCTTCCACATGTCAATAAGGATGTCTCCATTCATGGCTCTCTATGGTTATGAGGCTCCTAGCGTTGCTGATTTGGTGTTCGGTGATAGCAAAGCTCCTCAAGCCAAGGATTGGTTGCAGCAAAGTCAAGATATTTTGAAGTCCTTGAAGAACAACCTTCAAATAGCACAAAATCAGCAGAAGATGTATGCTGATCAGCAACGTGTTGAGCGTTCATTTGAGGTTGGTGATATGGTTTATCTTCGACTTCAGCCTTACAGACAGTCTACACTCAAGAAGAGTGGAGCGGAGAAGCTCAAACCTCGCTTTTATGGGCCATTCAAAGTTGTTAGAAAGGTTGGAGCAGTGGCTTATGAGTTGGAGCTACCATCGAGTAGTAAGGTCCACAACGTCTTCCATGTGTCTCGCCTCAAGAAGGCACTTGGACACAATGTTGTTGCTTCATCACAGTTGCCTCCCTTCGATGAAGAAGGGCAGTTGACCTTGATTCCATAAGAGATTATTAATTCCAGAGAGCATTCTTTCAGGAGGACAATCAAAGAATACTTGGTGAAGTGGAAGAATTTTCCCTCGGAGGATGCTACTTGGGAGAATGAGGAGATTCTTGTAATGTCCCCATTTTTAGCCCTACACTTTTCAGTGATTGATAGCCTTTCTCCAGTGTGCTGTCGGCTAGACAGAGGCAGAATTAGGGTTTTCGGTTGCTTGGTGGGTTCTTTCGAAGATTCAGCGATTTGCATCTTGGAGTTTGGGATTTTGGATTGCAGATTCTTTCTGGGTTTTCAAAAAGCTTCGCAATGGTATTGCTTTCACTTTGATCTGAGCAACTTTCCGAATTTACTATTTTTAGTAAATTCTATTTTTAGCAGTGGTCTAGTCTGCATCAGCTCAACAAGCTTTCCTCTTCTGGCAGTTCAGTTGGTAATATTGATTTTGGCTTTAAGGTGCTCATTTTGGAGAGATAAGTTATTTTAAATTAATAATGTTTTATTTTCATCTTATGACCCCTTGGCCTAGTGTTACAACTTCAAGTTGTTTTTAAAGGGGGACTTTGAGGGTGGTCATCTCATGAGGAAATATTTTAAATATTCCTAAAGTCAAAATATTGCTTGGAGAAAGGGGACGCCAACTTTTGAGGAGGAGATAATTTTAATTTAATAAAAAGGGGTCAAATATTGCCTCATGAAAAAAGGGACGCCACTCTTGGAGGGAAAATGAAGTCAAATTCAAATTGGAAAAAGGGCGCACTTTCTAGAAGCATCTAGAGATTCTCTACTAAGTCTATAAAAGAAGGCCTTCTATCTTCATTTTATCATCTTATGTCTTGAGTAAAGTTATGCTGCCAAAATGGTATTTGGATTGCTTCGAGGAATGAATGCCTCCTAGCCTTGGCTCGACTTCTTGCTTGAAAGACAGCAACTAGTGGAGAGTTAGATTGTAGTTGAGTGAGATTTGTAGTGAGATGTTGCATTGTAGAAGTTGTTATGCATTTGTAGTTCAGTTTCTTGCATTTTAATCAAAATCTGGAGTTGCTTATTTTGTATTGCAGATTGAAGTTTATACTCATAAGTCTTTGGGCGAATTTATTTTGCTTCTGGGTAGTTTACCCATGCATTTGCTAGCCTTGGGCGCCCCTCTATGCCAAGTTGCAGATTTTTTAGAGGTGTCTTGGATTTTATCTTCTTGGTAGAACATTTCTTGAGGCTGTACCATTCTGTTTTGCCTTGCAAGTGTTTAGAAAAAAAATTACTTCAATTTGTCAGCTGTTTCTTTGTCTAGTCTTCATTGTCATCATCCTAGCTTTCATTTGCATAAAGTCTTGTTGTGACCTTTTCACACATCGCCCCATTCAAGATGGGGACCCCCTAATTTTTTGCTCCATTCCGGTCTTTTGGCTTGGGTTTTCTCTCTCTCTCTCTCGCTCTGTCTCTTTGTGATGTCTGCCTTTCGAGGGGTTGCACCCGTCAGTGAATTTAAGTGTGAAATTGACCAAGTCTGAGAATCAGGGTTTTATCTTTCCCGGTCAATCCAAGGTCGAATAAAGTGAATAAATTGAAAATTGAGCTTAGCGTTGTCGTCAGTAGGCTTCTAGCAGGCTCTCAGTAAGTTTTCATCAGATTCCGAGGTACTTACTATTTTTAGTAAGTGTGAAATTCAGGGCAATCTATCAGTATTTTTGAGATTCTGAATGTCACATAGCATTCAGGGCATATCAGATTGTTCACGTGCAAAATTTGAGCGAAAACCGACAACTTACTATTTTTAGCAGTTCAGCTTCCGGGGCAAATTTCAGGGTCCAGATGCAGAGTTTTTCTTTGCATGTTGGCATATTCCTTTTGGGTTTTTCGAGACCTTCGCGATGATATAACATGCAAAACGAGATGACCACTTTTAGAATTCAGTCTTCCAAGGCTATTTTTAGGGTTTGAATGTCAGGGTTTCTTTTGCATGTCGGGTGATTCCTGATGGGTTTTTCGAGAGCTTCGTGATGGTGTGACATGCAAACGCAGATACTCACTCAGTAAGGAACTTGCTATTTTTAGCGTGTGTCCCGTACCGCTTCCCTAGCTCAGAATCACGAGCGATCGCAGTGCCAAAACGAGAGCAAACAGGGTTCATTTGACACGCATGCGAAGCAAGTTAGGGTTTCCAACTTCGGGACCCAAAAAGAGGAGTCAAAAATCAAGATTTTTGAAAACCGGTGTAAACCACTGCGATCAGCGTCCTTCAGGCTATCTGCTAGTGAAATTTCAAGTCAAACGAAGCACTTACTATTTATAGTAAGTCAGATTGGAAACAGGCTAAAAATAGTAAATTGAGTGCATGCGTCAGTGTCGACAGACAGGTCACGTGGTGAGGAGCGCCTCATCAAAATTTCAAGTCAATCTAAGCAATGGAGCTATTAGAAACAAGAGGTTACTATTTATAGTAAACCACCTTCAGAAATGGGCTAAAAATAGCAGGGTGATTAAAAGTGGCAGTGTCGACAGGACAACGAGGTTATGAAGATACAGTGAGCAAAATTTCAAGTCGTTCCGGGCTTCAGAAGTGCAAAATTGAGAAGGCTTACTATAAATAGCAGGGCACGAAAGCTGGCGAAAAATGATGAAAAGGTTCTAAGTCTGGAACTTCATCCAGCAGGCCTAGCAAAATGCGCCCAGTTAATGAGGAGGCGTGGAAATTTTTTGAAAATGAAGTTCATCCTTCACACAGGCCAAAATGCGCCTAAAACTGGAAAAGTCAAAGGAAGTCAACATCATTCATCCAGCAGGCCTAGCAAAATGCGCCTAGGTGAGTGAGGAAACTCAAGAAAATTTCTAAGTCTGAGTTCATCCTTCACACAAGCCAAAATGCGCCCAAGGCACAAGAAGTCAAAGAAAAGTCAATGAATTTTATCCTGCAGGTAGGCCAAAATGCGCCCAAGGGAAGCTCAAGAAAGTTAAAATATTTTCTAAGGCATGAAAGATATCCTCCTCACCCCTCTAAATGCGCTTATCCTTCTCATGCATCAAAATGCGCCCAAGTTGCAGATGAGTCAAGGCAAAGTCAAAGCTTTTTATCCTCCTCAAGGGGCCAAATGCGCCCAAATGCATGCATGTGAGGACAAAAAACGGAAGGTGAAGAGTCACCCAAAGGCGTTGGAAAAAGTTTATCCACCAACTATGTCTAAATGCGCCCAAAGGAGGAATAAGTCAACAAGTCAACATGCTTTATCCTTCTCCTACATAAAAATGCGCTCAAGATGGAAGAGGGTCAACAAGTCAAAGGAGATCGTCCTCCTCAAGGGGTGAAATGCGCCCAAACTACCTCAAGTCAAGACAAAAAATGGAAGTTGAAGAGTCATCCTCTTCCCTAGCTCAAATGCACCCAAGTTGAGATGTAAAAAGTGACTAAAGGAGGTAAGTAAGGTGAAAAATGTTGCCTGGACGTGGTGAAAGGTGGTGAAAGGCGTTATCCTCCATCAAGCTCAAATGCGCCTAAGGTGATGTGCTAAAGAATATTGCAAGATGTGTTGCCTAGGAGTGATTTTTTTTTGAATTTCCTCTCCTAGCCTCATACACGCCAAGGGTGATGAGTGTCATGAAGTGTTAGAAAATTTTTCTAAGGCGTGTGAAGGTTTAAAATTTTCCTAAGGCAAGGATAAATATAAATGCACCTAAAATGTTGAGTGGAAAAAAATAAAATATTGCCAAGGCGTTAGAATTTTTAAATAAAATTGCCTTGCAAGTGTGGAGTTAAATACAAAATGGTGAATGGCAAATCGAGTGTGCCAGGCGTGAATAATTTTTTTTTAAGTGAAGTTGATAAATTTTTCCTCCACTGGCGAGTGAACTAAATTTTTCTAAGGCAAATTCTCAGAGTGCAAGATGATTTAAATTTTTCTAAGGCAAATTATTTTCTTCTTAGAAAATACGCCTAGAGCCTCAGGGTGATGAAATTTTCCGAAGCACGAGCAAATTTTCTCAGTGATGAAGTCAAAAATGCAGGATGAATTCAACTTCTCAGGCTGGGGCAACACAGATAATCACAGGCGAAGAATGAATTTAAAATGGTGAAAATAATATTTTTTCTAAGGTTCAAAATTCAAAAATTAAATGAACCCGTTCGTTGGGCACCCATGGATTCGAGGTGTTCCGAAGAAAATTTTCTTCTAGGTACTGAACATTCGCGATGATAAATGGATTTCCAAGTCTTCCGAACTTCGCCGACACTTTTTTAGTGAAGAATTTAATCAGTGCTCAAATTGTGAATTTTCCTAAGGGAGAATTTAAAATTTTCTAAGGCAAAGATGAATAAAAGGTGGTTTTAAGATGAATTTCTCCGAACGATGAATTTGAAGTGAGTTGCCTAGATAATTTTGATTGAATTCTTCAGTGATGAATTTTTCAGAGCAGAGGAGGAGTTGAATTTGATTTCAAGTGACAGAGCTCCGGCTGCTGAATTAAAAGGATGGATTTAAAATTAAAATTTTCGAAAGTAAATTCAAAATGCCAGTCAAAGTCAAGTTTCTAGAAGAATAAGATTCCTGACGTCGGGAGACAAGTGTCAGAAATACCAGAGAGGGAAAATTCGAATTCTTGAAGTGGAATAGTGGAGTTTAATTGCACTGGCTAAAATTGGCTCCTTCTAGAATTCGATTTTGAGCTATAAAATGAAGAGATTTCTCACTTGTTTTCACAGTTGAATTTGCTCTGGGAGTGAAGTGTTGCAGTGAGTTGTTGCTTGAAGAATTCAAAAAATTCTAAGTCTGGAGGACGCCTTGAGTTGCTGGAGAAGTTGCTTGTGCTGAAAGGTACGACTTGAGCTTGTTGCTGAGCCTCGCAAAATCTGAAGTCCAAGAATCTAGGAGGTGCGCATTTGCTGGTTGAAGCTGAAAAGTACAACTTTGCTGGTGTAAGTGGCTGAAGTTTGAGAGGCGCACTTAGAAGTTGCTCAAAGTTGCCAGTTGAGAAGGGACGCCTTGAAGTGAAGTGACTTGCTGAGAGCTTCCAAGGTGCAAGTTGGTTGATTGCTGATTGCTGATAAGATACGAAGCTATAAAAGTTCAAATTGCTGATTAAGAGTAGTGAAGTGAAGCCACTAGAGTCCACTTAGAAATCTGTTCTAAGTGTTGAAATTCAAATTTATTGGAGAAGAAGAAGCTGAGGTTTGCAAATTGGAAATGCTCTTGAAGTCGACTGCAGCCCCTATGCAATATCTTATTTTATCTTTGTAAATTAAATTGCTGATGAATGTTTATCGTTTGCAGATGGCTGAGGCAAGGACAACTGGAAAGGACAATGGTGCTTCCAGACAAGCTGTGATCAAGAAGTTGAGTAAGACGTTCATGCCAGAGTCAAAGTTTATTTCAAAATTGGGCAAGCTGACAGACACCAACCTGGGCTCCGTCAACCTGGAGGCCTTCAAAAGCAGGATGCTAGGAATTGGAAGTCATCGGCCTTCAACCACTTCACACAATATTGTTCGAAGTGGACTATATGCAGCTGCTGGTTTCCCGCCAGCTATACAGTGTTCGGAGTTGATGATGGAGTGTGCTAATTGCTACGAGAAGGAGCATCGGTCGATCATGTCACCAGATGGCCAAGTACTTGCAAATCTTACTCCAGCAGCCATTGGTGAGGCCTTCGGGATCCCGGTGCATAGGAATATGGTCTATAAATCCAGAGAGCGAGCTGAACGGATGTATGCTTCTGCATTCGAGAGTGCACGGAGACAATCAACACTCACTGGATGAGCACTCCTAAGCCTTCTCGTGCAAAGTTGCCGAAACAGATCATAGCGGATGATTTGAAGCAGGAGTATTGTGACCTCATCATGATGCTGAGCAGGGTTGGAGGTTGCCCACAGTCATTCATTTTTGAGCCTTGGATGTTTTATTACATCAACCTAGTGCTAGAAGGAAAAGACTATGTCAATTGG
The DNA here is from genome assembly GCA_007258455.2 of Sequoia sempervirens. Classification (NCBI taxonomy): domain Eukaryota; kingdom Viridiplantae; phylum Streptophyta; class Pinopsida; order Cupressales; family Cupressaceae; genus Sequoia; species Sequoia sempervirens. Next base: position 444,473,515 of record VDFB02075321.1, read on the forward strand.
GCTGAGATGATCAGTGATAATCTACATGAGCAACTCTTGAGTTTGAGGAGAACGAAGACATTTGACATGAGCTCTTACATCATCTACATGTTGGCACGTATGACGAAGTACAGATGGATATCTTACAAGGAACCTGTCGGCTGTGGCTCTCATCAGTTCAAAATCTATGACCCCTGTCCACAGTTGCACCTATCGAGCACAACCCACTACAAGCGTGTCAACGATTCATTCACCATGTATATCACGAGGCTGCTTCAGGAGCGGTTACATCACAGAATCTCGAGGGATGCCCAGGAGCTAATTGAAAGGTATGGGTGTTGGTTCATACAGTTTCCGAGATTTTCTTACATTAGGCTGCAAGGTTTCTCATCATACCCATATAGACTTGTTGACGTGGTTTTTGAGACTGCACCAACACAGAATAAAGTCTCCCAACGGACGCTCTATCCTCTCTTGAACAAAGTATTCAGCATGCTAAGATTGCGAGTAAGATCATGCTTTCAACTCCAAGGTTCCTTGAGTGCTAATAGGCTCGGGCTTTCTCGATGTGATATTGCTGGTATGTCAAGGGGACTTACAATTGTTCGACGGCTAACAACAAACAAAGACTAAGGGCTTTCGTAGTGATTCAAATGATTTGGCAGTGTGAGCAAGTTTCCTAATTCTAACAGAAATGAACTGAATTTAAAAGGGTGTAGGGCCTAAGAAGTTTATGTTCTATTCTAAATGCAAGATATGTGGGGCTTCAATATAGATTCAACCGATTTCACCTAGCCTCCGCGACAAATTTCAAATAAATCGGTGCAATCTTCAAGGGAAGAAGCAAAAGATGTTCAAATTATGACTTAACATGCATACAACCATCAACGACGACGATATAAGCATATAAATCACAACCGGGTTAAACTCAATGTAATGTCCAGTTGACCACACAAGGCGAACTTATCATCAACAAGCCGCTAGTGGTATGGAATAAAGCGAAGCTATCTCAATAAAACACCACACACCAAAGTAAGCTACTTGCATGAATTTAAGCTACTTGGATACGAAAGGAAGAAGAAACCTTGCTAGCATTTCATGACAAGACGAATTCCATCATCAATGAAAAGATCTATTATTATAAAATGTGTTACACAACAATCTCCTCAAAAGTTTTCAAAGGGAAAACTTTCTCTCTTCTCCAAATTATGCAAAAATGCTCTACAATGCTACACTATCTAATTCTAATGCTAATACTCTCTCAATGTCTACTATTCCAATGTCTAATCTAATTCTAATCTATTACAAATGAGGGGGACTCCCCCTTTATATAGCTAGCCAAGTCCCAAAAGACAGCTAGGGTTACAATCAATAGAGTGGCCAGAATTGTGCCACCTCAGCCCTAAATAATATTGCCCTAAAAACCGCCACAGAGGAGAGTGGGGTAATAAATGCGCCATAATGTCCACCATCATCCTTCTAGAAGATTCCATTTGTAGACTGCTCACAATGTTTCCTCGATCTTCTTTCTTGGCGTTGTTCTTGATTTCTTTCCACTTGAGGGTTTTCATCTTCGCCACTTCGAAGGTAATCAAGTCTTAACACTTAGCCATTTTCTTGCAAATTTTCCTCCTTCGAGATTGAAACTCATCTTCATCGTGCTTCCACTTCAAGTCATCGTGCTCGCTCCTCAACATTTCTCCCCGCAAAACAAGCAAGGAGAGGGTATTAGGAATACTTCATGATATAAACTTAACTCACCACCCCATCCTCACGCTCCAACTTCAAGCGCTCATCGCCAACTTTTGCTCAAGTTCATGCCTTAGACAAACTTCATCTTTGAGAAATTCATTTCACCTGCTGGAGCTCTGACAACTTCGATTTTATTCATTTCCGGCTCTAGAAGACTATCTTTACGAAGGGTTTAAGCAAATTCACCTAGGCAGTTCCGTTCAAATTCATCGTCTGGAGGATTTCACCTTGAAAATACATTTTCTTCACATTTGCCTTAGAAAATTTTCAGATTTTCCTTAGGAAATACATCAACCTGGTGCCCACTTAAAATCTTCATCCCAAAATTCTCGACAAGCTGTGGAAGACCTTAAAATCAACTCCTCATCGATAATCTTCGATACCCAGAAGAAAATTTTCTCCAGAACGCATCGAACCCATGGGTACCCAACGAACGGGTTCATTTAATTTTTCGAATTTTGAACCTTAGAAAATATTATTTTCACCATTTTAAATTGGTTCTTCGCCTGTGATCACTCTGTGTTGCTCTGACTTCTTGAAAAATTTGGATCACCTTGCAATATCATCGTCTTTGACTTCATCACTGAGAAAAGTTGCTTGCTCTTCGGAAAATTTTATCATCTTGGAGCTCTAGGCGTATTTTCCAAGGGAAAACAATTTGCCTTAGAAAATATTTTAAAATCATCTCTTGCATTTGAGAACTTGCCATAGAAATTTTTTTATCGTTTGCCAGTGGAGAGAAATTTCTTATCAACTTCATTCAGAAGAATTTTATTCATTCCCAGCACGCCTTGTACATTTTATCTTCACTTCACACTTAGGAAATATTTATTGAAGAACCCAATGCCTTAGAGGAAATTTTATCACTTTGCAACTTCAACGCCTTAGCAATATTTACCAACAACTTGTATTTCACCACGCCTAGCATATTAAACCTCTCCTCTTTTACACTTGCCAGAAGACTCCACTTCCAACGCCTTAGAGAAATATTTCATCGCCCCTCTTATACTTTATTTCACTTTGCCACCCTTGGCGCATAGCATTTTTATTTAAAATTCCTAACGCCTAGGAAAATTTTCCAACATTCTTTTTAAAAATATTTCACTTTACTTAGCACATTTGAAGAAAATCACGCCTTATCATTTATCTTCACCACCACACACTTTAGACTTGAAGAGGAGAATCACGCCCAATATTCATCCTTACTACCTCACACGCCTAGCATTTTCTAACACCTTATGACTCCCACCACCTTGGCGCATGTAGCACACTTGAGAGGAATATTCAAATCCACGCCTAGAAGAGAATTTTCACCCACCTTTTACCTTATTTACTACCTTTGTTCACCTTTCACATCTCAACTTTGGGCGCATTTGAGACATAGAGGAGGATGGGCGCATTTTGCATATACAAGAGGATGAAGTCTTTAACGCCTTTGACCACCTTGGAATATTCCCCACCTTGTTTTTGTCTTTACTTGCCCTTATTTGGGCGCATTTCTTATGTGGAGGAGGATAACTTTCTAACGCCTTTCCTTGTGACTTTTCAGCTTCTATTTTTTTGTCTTCACTTGCATGCATTTGGGCGCATTTTGGCCCTTGAGGAGGATGATTTTGTGTTGTTTAAGAAACATAATTAAAATAATTAATCTTGTGATATCGCATAATTGTAATTGTCCAAGACAATATTACAATTATAAAATAATCATAAATGTTATTATAATATAATAAACATTAAAATATACAAAATGAATATAAAATAGAATAATATTATAATTATTGAACAATTATGATTATTATAAAATACAAATAATACTAATAATGAATATATAAAATATATATATATATATATATATATATATATATATATATATATATATATATACATCTTATATTTAATATATTGAAAGTATATATTAAATATTACATATTACATTAATATATAATAATAATAATAATAATAATAATAATACATTATTACCCAATATAACACCATAGCTAGTAGATTAAACTAATGCTTTAAATATTATCCTTCATTGATTAAAATAAGAATATGTATTTGAAAAGTCGTGATTCCTTAAAGTGATCCCTCAACGCATATAAGAAAAGCATTAACCAATGTCTCGGGGGGTATGGGAAAAAATAATATTCATTTTCAGATTGTAAGTCAAAAAAACGGCGATTGTGGAAGTCGGATCAGAGCAGATTAAGCCTTTCCAAGCTATCACGATGGCGGGCCACCCGAATTCCAATAGGGGCTAAATATGTATCACAGAGGACGTCGTTGTCTCCTTGAGATCATACTTACCTTAATAAGCTGGTGGCCAAATTTGTTATAAGACTTCGATGGAGTAAAGTTATCAGTACCTTTGAACAAATGCATAGCAATAAGTCATTAATTGTGGGCAACGGTAATTTACAATAAGGAAATATCAAAGTTACAAGATATTCCGTAAGGCATGGACAGGGGATATGCTTAAGGGAGGTATATATGCGATAAATGGTCAGGGACGAAAATCTTACATACATATACAAGAAGATCAAAGTGCTCCTGAGAGGGAACGTATGATCACTGGTGAAAAATAGATGTTCGCTGAGAATAGATAATTACTGGAAAGAATACCTAACATCATTGGTAATGCAATATCAATATTGTCTGGTTGCCGTAAAAGCTTCATAATATTGAATCGAAGAAAAAGAATATATAAACATAATCTGATCGTTGGGAATAAAGGAGGAGAGAATGGTATTCAAAATAAAATAAAATAATGAACTGCATCTAGGAAGACGGTGAGAATTAAGAAGGCTTCAGCAAATCAAGTCAATATAAAGATAAGTATTTCCTGTATTTAAATAATTAAAATATATTAAGGATATGAATAGGGACTGCAGTAAGTATTCTTCATAACTTTAAATAAATATAAATATATAAAAAAATAAATATGTATAAAATTATAAATAGAGATAATATGTATACTCATATAAGGGTGAGTGTTATAAGTCTAAGAACTGATTAATACTGATGCCTACAGAAATTAGTGAATCTGATAAGTAATCATGGCTCTTTAATATAAATGAATAAATTACTCTAGTGTCAACAATAGGGATCGATGGTTAAAGGATTAGGAGGAGCCTCAGCAGATTAAATCGAAGGGTAAGTATTGAGAGGTAAGTATTATCATATTGTTGAATGAAAGGTTGGTAATTACTTATCTAATTAAAAGGGTAAGAATAGTGGAATGATTAAATATATATTATTAATCTAGATTTCAGTTGATACCTATAAACATATTTAAATATGTTATGATTTATGAATACATCTAAGTAAATTTTGATGGATACATATAATGAGCCATTAAATGACATGTTGGTAAGTGATAAGTATATAGATATATATATTGTGGTGATCGACCAATACAATGTATATATATATATAAATGGATATTATTGACGATTGGTTATGCACATATATATCTATATACATTATTCTTGATTAGGCAATAATGATGCGTACAACAATTATTGAGCCTTAAAGGTAATAACGGCGCTATTCATTCGCTACAATGATAAATGGTATAACCGAATTCCATCTATAAATCTTGAAAGATGTAATATCTAATGTGCGTAGGAAATATATTATAGAAGAATCATTCATAATGAGTAATAGGGATGTTTAATGTCTAATTTATTGATCTCTAAACGTTCTAATATCTCTTTGAGAAATACTTTGTATGCAAGATTCGGGTTTAAGTGTTTCCGTTAGAAAGGGGACATTACACATGGGTACCCAACGAACGGGTTCATTTAATTTTTTAGAATTTTGAACCTTAGAAAATATTATTTTCACCATTTTAAATTGGTTCTTCGCCTGTGATCACTCTGTGTTGCTCTGACTTCTTGAAAAATTTGGATCACCTTGCAATATCATCGTCTCTGACTTCATCACTGAGAAAAGTTGCTTGCTCTTCGGAAAATTTTATCATCTTGGAGCTCTAGGCGTATTTTCCAAGGGAAAACAATTTGCCTTAGAAAATATTTTAAAATCATCTCTTGCATTTGAGAACTTGCCTTAGAAATTTTTTTATCGTTTGCCAGTGGAGAGAAATTTCTTATCAACTTCATTCAGAAGAATTTTATTCATTCCCAGCACGCCTTGTACATTTTATCTTCACTTCACACTTAGGAAATATTTATTGAAGAACCCAATGCCTTAGAGGAAATTTTATCACTTTGCAACTTCAACGCCTTAGCAATATTTACCAACAACTTGTATTTCACCACGCCTAGCATATTAAACCTCTCCTCTTTTACACTTGCCAGAAGACTCCACTTCCAACGCCTTAGAGAAATATTTCATCGCCCCTCTTATACTTTATTTCACTTTGCCACCCTTGGCGAATAGCATTTTTATTTAAAATTCCTAACGCCTAGGAAAATTTTCCAACATTCTTTTTAAAAATATTTCACTTTACTTAGCACATTTGAAGAAAATCACGCCTTATCATTTATCTTCACCACCACACACTTTAGACTTGAAGAGGAGAATCACGCCCAATATTCATCCTTACTACCTCACACGCCTAGCATTTTCTAACACCTTATGACTCCCACCACCTTGGCGCATGTAGCACACTTGAGAGGAATATTCAAATCCACGCCTAGAAGAGAATTTTCACCCACCTTTTACCTTATTTACTACCTTTGTTCACCTTTCACATCTCAACTTTGGGCGCATTTGAGACATAGAGGAGGATGGGCGCATTTTGCATATACAAGAGGATGAAGTCTTTAACGCCTTTGACCACCTTGGAATATTCCCCACCTTGTTTTTGTCTTTACTTGCCCTTATTTGGGCGCATTTCTTATGTGGAGGAGGATAACTTTCTAACGCCTTTCCTTGTGACTTTTCAGCTTCTATTTTTTTGTCTTCACTTGCATGCATTTGGGCGCATTTTGGCCCTTGAGGAGGATGAAAACATTTGACTAGTTTGACTTTTTCCAGCTTATGCTTGCATGGGGTGCATTTGAGGTGTGGAGAAGGACGAATTTTACTTAGAAACTTTCACAACTTCCCTCCTTCTCCTTGGGCGCATTTTAGCATGGCATGAGGATGAAATTCGTTGACCTTCCTTGACCTTTTCTTCTTGTTAACTCCTTGGGCACATTTTGCCAGTGGAGGTGGATGAGAGTTGAAGTATGGGCGCATTTAGGCAAGGGTGAAGGATAAACTTCATGCCTTAGAAATTTTTTCATGCTATCAACCTTGAGCTGGGCGCATTTCACCATGTGTGGAGGATGTAACATGTTGACTTTTCTTTGACCACTCCAGCTTTGGGCGCATTTTACCTCTGGTGAGGGATGAAACTCCATACTTAAAATTTTTTTTCATGCTTCCTCACTGGCTGGCGCATTTTGCCATGTCTTCTGGATGAAGCTCCAGACTTAGACAAATTTTCATCATTTCTCGCCAGCTTAAGTGCCCTGCTATTTATAGTAAGCCTTCTCAATTTTGCACCTCTGAAGCCCGGAATGACTTGAAATTTTAAACGTAGCATCCTGATGATCCTGTTGCTCTGTTGATATTGCCATTTTTAGTTACCCTGCTATTTTTAGCATGTTTTTGAAGGTGGCTTACTATAAATAGTAAGCTCATGTTTCTGATAGCTCCCAAGCTCCGATCGAATTGAAATTTTAATGAGGCGTTCCTCACCACGTGACCTGTCGGCTGACACTGACGCATGCAGCTGATTTACTATTTTTAGCCATTTTCCAATTTGACTTACTATAAATAGTAAGTGCTCCGTTTGACCCGAAACTTCACCAGCAGATAGCTTGAGGGACACTGATCGCGGTGGTTTACACCGGATTTCGAAAATTTTGACTTTTGATGCCTATTTTTAGGCTCCGAAGTTGGAAACCCTAATTCGCTTTGCATGCATACCAAATGAACTCTGTTTGCCTTCGTTTCTGTGGCACTGCGATCAGCTCGTGATCCTGAACTGCTGGGAGGCGGCTGTCGGGACACACCTGCTAAAAATAGCAAGTTCCTTACTGAGTGAGAATCCTCATTTGCATGTCACACCATCGCGAAGCTCTCGAAAAACCCATCAGGAATCACCTGACATGCAAAAGAAACCTCGACATGCAAACCCTAAAATGGCCTCTAAGGAACTCAAAGTGATCGTTCTCGACTGCATGTTACATCGCTATGGTCTTGAAACCCATAATATACATGCAAAGAGAAAAATCAGATCGACTCGAATTGCGGTCGGGCCTGATTAAAAAATAGTAAGTTGTCCGCTACCAAATTTTGCACCGAGCAATCGATATGCTCGAATGTGGTGTGACTGCCGGAATCTCAAAAATGTTGACGAATCGCCTGTAATTTCACACTTACTAAAAATAGTAAGTACCTTAGAATCTGATGAAAATCTGCTGAAAGCCTGCTGGAAACATGCTGACAACAATGTTAAGCTCAATTTTCAATTTATTCACCCGTTTGACTTCAAATTGGCTGGAAAGACTCAAACCCTAATTTCAGACTTGGCCAAATTCATGTTTAAGCTTGCAGACGGGAACGTCCCCAGGAAGCAGACCACAGAAAAGAGACAGACGGAGAGAGAGAGAGACACAAAAACCAAAGCCAAAATGACCAGAATGGAGCAAAAATTAGGGGTCCCCATCTTGAATGGGGCGATGTGTGAAAAGGTCACAACAAGACTGCCTAAATACCCAACAGATAAAATATTGATGCTAGAGATATCTAGGCAACTGCTTGCCTATGATAAAATTCAAAAGAAGAAGAAGAAAGGAGGGATAGAATTTCCAATTGTAATGGGCAACTCGGATGAGGTGTGTCCCTCAATATAGGCAGCTAGAGAGGCTGAAAGTGAACTTCAGTTTTATCATTTTTCATACCACACCAGCCGACAGCACTATGACCCACATCATAACATCAAATGGGTGTTGTCAGAAGAGTTCAAACATAAGGCCACCATAGAGGATTATTGGGCTGATGCAGTTGATGAGATTGAAGTAAGGAAAAGGATGTTCTCTTGGTTGCCGATTACTCTGATCAGGGAGTGTGAGGTTGTGCCAGTTCCAGACCAGGTCAATGAGGATATGGATGTTGTCCATCCGGATTATGCAGCTGTTAGAGATACTCCACTTCTACCTCCCGATTGGTCAGAGCCCGAGGTTGCAGATTTGGATACTCTCTCCATCCCAGTCATGACATTTACCAGAGCATGGGTTGATAGGCGGGTAAACAGGTTGAAAAGTAGGTTAATTGCTTTGACTTACAACTTGATGGGAGATCACAGGACGCCCACCACTGGCAGGAAGAAACAGATCACAAGAGGTCCAGAGTCCAGAAAGAAGGAAATAGTTAGACAGGAGCCTACTCAGCCAGAGCCTCCATGAGTTATAGTCGCATCACCATTGGAGACACGTTCTCCAAGCATACAGAAGGTCTCTTTATTTGCTGATCAGAGAAATGCATTGAATCAGGTGCAAGTGGTATAGGATGATGTTCAGCCTCCACGGAGAGAGTCGGTTGGCCAGAGTGTCAACGCACCTATTAGGATTGATCAGCAGGATGACGAGGGGACTATTACTGACCCTCAGTTTCAGCAAGAGTTAGAGGAGGCTATGAACGAAGATGATGATATAGTGTCAGGTGATACTCAGCCATTTGAGGACGATGAGCCTCTCTAGAATGATGTAGAGGTTGAGCAGGTTAGAGAGGTCGAAGTACAGGAACAACAGCCCTTTGATATACAGTATGATGTGCCCGATTGGCTTAAGGATAGAATGAGGAGAAGCCCCAGTGAGGAGCTTGATCCAGCAGTAGAGATGGAAGAGTTTTTGAACAGGATTAGTGCACCTCCACAGAAGAAGAAAGCAAGAAAAGTTTCGAAGATATCCACTAAAGAGGATGGCTCTCGCACCCTTCATGTAGCTGTTCCACGAGTTGAGTGTGACTGGAATGAAGCAGTTCTTGAGAATTATGTGGTCACCACTTTGGATTTGGGACGCCCCACTGGTGGTCAGATCGTAGAGGAGTGTGATAACTCCTTCCTTGCCCTCAAAGATAGATTATTCAAGAAAGAAGGGAAGTATAAGAAGTTGAAAAGAGAACACAAGGCCTTAATTGGATATGTATAGCAGTTGTCTCGTTCTCGAGGGCAGGATGTTCCAGTGATAGAGCCTCCAGCTGAAATACCTAGAGAGTCGATCAGTGGCTTGGTAGAATTGGGGAAGATGGCACAGGAGGCAGATAAGTGGGTCACAGGAGTTCGTACTGAGACAGAGAAATTTATGGAGGACCTTGCTTGTGCCTTTCAATAGGCCACAAGTATTTTGACACGGATGGATGCAGTGGATCATGCTTGGGGAGATGCTTCTATCTACCAGAGCAAAGTTATCCAGCGTCTTGAGGTATTGAGGCATGTGCCATTGCGAGTGTTGATTGATGGAGGTGTCATTCAGGAGAATGACCGATATGATTTCTCTCAGTGGTATTCTTCGGCGATCACAGGGCGTGGCTTCTTCGATGTGGCACAGGCAGATTCAGCTAGAGTACATAAGGCTATGGCCAACATTATAGATGGAGTTCAGAATACCTTTGAGGCCATATTTGCTAGGTGGCTGAATCCGGATGAGATAAGTGTTGATAATTTGAGGGGTTTGCTGGTGCCTTTCTTTGCAGATGTTAAGACCTTTGTACAAGATGATTTCGAGAATACTTCTACTTTCTCCACTTTGATCCAGAACACGCAGGACTCCTTGATGGCTTGGAGAAAATCTTGTGCAAGGCATGAGCATTCAGTCACAGTATTAGAGTTTCAGCTAGATTGCATTTCGCCTATTTCAGTTCATGAGGTTGAGGCTATACTTCGCAGATTCGTGGAGTTGGCAGTTAGAGAGAGGGCCAATGGGAATGCGCTGCTGGATGAGGATCTTCTAGAAGACTGAATGTGGACATTTATTACATTTACTATTTCGGGAGTGAGTGGGAATCTTTGATTCATTTAATGTACCACTTCCTATTCTGGCAGTTTTTAGGGTTAGGACTGAGGTGGCACGATTCTGGCCACTCTATTGATTGTAACCCTAGCCGTCTTTTGGGACTTGGCTAGCTATAAAAGGGGGAGTCCCCCTCATTTGTAATTCATTAAGAGATTAGAGATTAGAATCAGAATTGAGTTAGAGCTTAGAGCTAGAGAGTAGAGCATTGTAGGCATTTTGCATAGTGTGGAAGAGAAAGAAAGTTTTCCCTTTGAAAACTTTTGAGGAGATTGTTGTGTAACACTTTTCATGATAATTGATCTTTTCATTGATGGTGGAATTCGTCTTGTCATGAATAGCTAGCGAGGTCTCTTCTTCCTTTCGAATCCAAGTAGCTTAATTTTCGTGCAAGTAGTTTACTTTGATGTGTGGTATTTTTGTTGAGGTAGCTTCTTTATTCCATACCACTAGCAACTTGTTGATGATAAGTTTGCCTTGCGTGGTCAACTGGAGATTATCTTGAATCTAACTTCGGTTATGATTTGTATGCTTATATGCGTCGTTGTGATGGTGTATGTATGCTAAATCATAATTTGAAAACCTTTTGCTATCCCCTTGAAGATTGCACTGATTTCGCTGAAGCTGTCCGACGTGAGGCTAGGTGAAATTTGGTTGAAGTCTGCCAAAACTGAATCCCACATATCCTGCATTTAGAATAGAACGTAAGCTTCTTAGGCCCTAAATTCATTTACTTTCCACACATTTCTGATTAGTTTTAGGAAAACAAGCTATATTGCCAAATCATACGCGCAGAAGTCCCCTTCAAATCACATACTAGCTGCTAACTGCAAGAAGTCTGAACAATTGTGTAAGTCCCCTCGTAAGAACACAGCAAATACACATCAACCAAACTGGGTCTATTCACATTAAAGGAACCTTGGAGTTGAACGTGCGAGCTTTCTCGCAATCTTAGCACATGGAATACTTTGATCAAAAGAGAACGGAGTAGCCCTAAACTATTTTGTTCTGCTGTTTGGTATGGTCACAAAAACCACATCAACAAGTCTCATGTCATTCTGGCAAGTATTGAGTGAGTTGTGAGCATTTTAGTAGATTCTAGGGTTGCTGGTTATGCATATTAAGTTGTTGTTCTATCATATCAGCTTGCGTAAAGTCTATCTTTTGAGTTGGGTTTGGGTTCAAAGTCTTTGTGATCATTGAGGAGACATTATACTATATTGCAGCATGGTTAGACTTTCTTATTCTATGTATTTGGCAGGCGAATCTCTAATTATTGTAAGCTGAACAGTAGTATTGTCAGCAATCTTACTTCTCTGTTATTTCATTGTAATACCCGCTGGATAAGTGGAAGAGGCTGGCTTGCCCCTTATTTAATTTGATTTGCATTGTAATATTTTACATCTCCGCCCTATGGTACCTCCATTCCCACTCCGGGTTTGAAAGCACATTCTGGGTGTTGAGTTTACTTTCAGCATAATAGAAGTTAGGGATCCTCTGACCATATGCTCGTTGTCATCCGGCGCATTCTTGGTTAGAGTTCTTTATTCAGCTTTGCTTTGAGATCCTCTGACCATATGCTCGTCGTCATCCGGCGCATTCTTGGTTAGAGTTGAATTCCGCATCGTTTTGGTTTAAGTGCTAACCCTAACGGATGTGTGTTGCATTGTATCTGTTATTGAAAAAAATTGAAAATATTGGTTCGGAATATTTCAGTGGTATCAGAGCCAAGATCTTGCCATCCTGTGAAAAAAGACAAAGTCAGTTGACAGATGAGTTATGGAAAAAAAAAGAGAAAACAACACCTAAGAGCACATTGTGAATCTTCTCTGGAAACAAAAATGCAACCAGAAAATGAGAGATTATCCAGTGACAGGGAGGAAAGTGGAAGATGGTTGGATAAGAAATTAGACTCAATGATGGATATGATATCCCTTATGTTGGGAAGGATGGGTCAAAATACAATACTACAAAACAATCTTCAGAGCAATACAAGGCCTGCAGGAGAGCGTAGTGCTTCAAATCAACATAATGGTAATTGGGATCAGCGTACTTCAAATAACACATACATCTCTTCAAGACCATTCAAACCCACTTTCTTGACTCCAAATATTTCTCAACCTAACCCAAAAAACTCTATGTCATTTGTGGACAATGAAAGACAAAATCATGCTGAGTATAATTCCCTTCCTGATGAAGTCAAGCGTGAGATGACTTACAATGACTTTGTGGACCTTAAAAGAAAGACTAAAGGTCAGTGAAGATATTATAATCAGAGGAGACCAACAATGCAGAGGAACTTACAGCATGCCATCAACAAAGTTACGCTACCAAATTTTGATGGTACAAGCAAGGTGCATATGTCACCTCATATTGATCGTGAGCTCGATGAAGAAACTGTGATAGTTGAAGAGTGTGTGGAAGAGCTCCGTAATACGCCCCTTGACTTGCATGTGATAGAAAGTGATGAAGAGCAGTATTGTGAAAAGAACATGACAACAGTCTTGAGTCCTAACAAGGATTCATCCAATGAAGTTCTTGAGACAAATGACTTCATAGAAGATGTTGGCAAAACAGTTGTGTGGGATGAGTTTGTTGAAGAAGAGCAAGATGAAGGAAATATTAGTGGATTTGAAGATGAATCCAATGGGTTCATGCATGGTCATGTTGAAGATGTGATGATGAAATATTTTACTCTTGTTGCTGTCTCAACTCCCCAAGAAGTTCCACATGAAGAAATCAGCGACATACTTTCTCATGTTGGTTCCATAAAAGATAATGAAGGTGAAGTTTTCAAAACAAGCATCGAGGAATCTTCACTTCATTTTGGTGGTGACATTGTTGGACTTGGGTTTGACCAGCAAACCAAACCATTGGAAGAAAATGTTTTTGAAGATATCAGCTTAAGAGATTCAGGATCTGACTTATTCATTGATTCAATACTTCTAGTGAAGCATAAAAAACCTCTTCTTGTTGATCATCTCAGTCAACCCCTTCGCATTTGGGATCCGGGTGTGTTGGCACCAAGGTATGATAAAGAACCTTTGTGGGATGAATTTCCCTTTGATCCAGATGAAGATCAAAAATCAGATTGCATTGCAAACTATGAGGTGGCCAGTGAAGAGGAAGTTGTTTTTGAAGAAGAAGAGTGTTCAATGAAGCTCCATAATGATCTCTTTGAAGTGGTTGCAGCCACTAAAGAAGAGTATGTTGCTACAGAAACTTTCCGAACAGTGGACGATTATGATTCACTTAGCAAGTTGGATGCTGCTATAATGTTTGACGAAGAAGACGGTGATGAAGAAGAAGAGCTTGAAGATCATATGGCTCTTGAAGAGGAGAGAGTTAAAGAGGTTTACAAACACAAGTCTGATTTTTCCATTCAAGAAGCTGATTGCAAAAATAGAGTCGAAGAAATCATGGAGAATGATCATCTCCATGGCATTGAGCATTATCCGCATGTTGGTGGTAAAGTACAAGGATGTTGGAGCAGCATTGAGGGCAGCAAAGACAAGGGACAGGGTTCTGATTTTCAGTTGCAACCTATCAGCAGTTCACCATCTTTGCATTCTTATGAGTGGGAGAGACAATTCAAGGTGTCCATTGACAAGGAAGTGCAAGCTCTATCCATGTTTGATCACACACATAGCTTGGTGGAAGATCTCTATTGGAAGGTTCAATTTGATGAGAGATTGAAAAGGATTAAGGATGAAGTTACTCTCCCTAATTTGCAACATGTGAAAGACTCCTTAGAGACATTGAAATCGGCGTACTTACACTTGATTGAAGATTGGGATCATGCCATTGAACTTGCAAAGAAGACCTTTAGTGCTTTCCAAGAAAAGGAGAGTAGGATTGATGAGCTCACTTTGGAGCTCGAATCAACAAAGGACATGTTGAAAGAAACTCAGTTGGCTCTAATGGAGGTTGAAGAACAATTTTCCGATTTCAAACTTTTCAAGGAGTAAGAGGGCGCACAAAGAGCGGAAGAAATCAAGCAAGTGATTGGAGAGCTGATAGTCTTCAAGTGGAGTTCGATCTAGGAAGCTTCACAAGAAAATTAGAAGTTGCATGTGCTGTTTTGGAGCAACAAGATGAAAGGAATAACTTTCAAGTTTTTGACAATTCTATCTTTTTAGAAGGTGACGAGGAAAGTTCTGATATTCCTCTCTATGAGATGGAGGATGAAACGGAGTATGAGACTGAGTATGGTTTCCAGTGCTTGGTTGCTTTGATATCACTCCAAGATGATGTGCCACGTTTGTTGATTAGTAATGAATGCATAAGTGGGCTTGAGGATGAAGATTCCACGTGGGAGATGTTGAAGCGAGGTAATTTCAACATCTATGACATCAAGATGTTGATGAGACAAGTCTGGGTAGTTGCTGGTAATTTCATTACAGCAGCAAGGAGTGAAGATTTCAGACCTACTACTCAGGAGGAATGGGAGAAAGGTGGACCAAAACTTGGTGTTAGCACTCTTAACCATCCATCCCTTGGGTGGAGTGATGTTTGGGATCATACTAGTCAGTTTTGGGAGCTGAAATTGAAGCCATTCTATGTTTCATACTCCAATGTGGTTGAAGCTCTCATGGTTAAGCTTCAGGGATTCACTAGGTGGGACACCAGTTTCATGAGAATGCACTTGGTTCTCACTAGCACTTGGGGATGCATTGAGGTTTCTTTTCAGTGTGTTGAAAATCACTTTCGGTTGGGTATCCATGCTTGGGATTCTCAAATTGGGTTGATGGAGTTTATGGCTTGTGGAAAGAGGAATTTTTGGTGGGTTAGTGATCAAATTTTCAGACCTTTGGGTGTTGTCCTCTTCTTCACCAACCACTTGATGGCCCCATTTGTTCATCAACAAATGGATTGGAGGGAAATTTTGAGTTTGGATTGGAGGGAGGAACGGTTGGTGGCTCTTGAGAGTGATCCTTGGATAAGGCAAAAGCAGATTTGGAGACTCAAGCTTGCTAGTTTGAGGAAAACCAGCCACCTTACATGTGAAGTTTCTCTCATTCAGGAGAGTTGGTTCCTCACTCCCAATCAAAGAAGTGGTAGTTTCTGATGGAGATGGCTTTAGCGTGTTTTCTAGCCACTTTGAAGGTTTGTGATGCAAACTCTGATGGTTTACTTTCATTATTGGTTCAGGACAGCGAGCTACCCCATGGTTTGATTCTACATTCTGAGACTCTTGGGGTTGGAATTGTGAGAAACTTCTCAAGTCTTCATGGTGGTATCAGTATAATTCAGATGAGGCATAGTAGCTCCATGCGGAGTTATGAGTATGAGATTGTTGAGCTCTTGCGAAGGATTGCTTTCCTCTTTGCAAGAAGATTTGAAGATGTCACATTTGCGGTCTTGGCTCCGTTTGTTACTGTATGGAGGTATGCTGAGGAGTTTGATTTTGAGTTGAGTAGCCTATCTTTCTTCTTGCCTAGGATTGTGATAGATAGTGGTATGGTTGATATTGTTGACTCTTGGCATTTTGGACATGAGACGTTGCGTGATATAGATCTCAATCCTTTAAGATTTTTCAATTTGAGCATCAGGGATGGTAACATTTTGGAGTTACAAAGGAGGTTAGTGTAGCATTGCCAAGATGTTTTCACTGATGTGATCAGAGTAGTGTAGCATCGACATGGTGGATCCTTCCTGAGACGGACATGGGACCCTAGGATCATACTTGTTGGGGTATTGATTAGTTCTATATTCTCTAAGGTTGTGGTGGCTTTGCTTGAGGACAAGCAATTTTGGGAAGGGCGGACTGTAATGTCCCTATTTTTAGCCCTACACTTTTCAGTGATTGATAGCCTATTTCTAGTGTGCTGTCGGCTAGACAGAGGCAGAATTAAGGTTTTCGGTTGCTTGGTGGGTTCTTTCGAAGGTTCAGGGATTTGCATCTTGGAGTTTGGGATTTTTGATTGCGGATTCTTTCTGGGTTTTCAAAAAACTTCACAATGGTATTGCTTTCACTTTGATCTGAGCAACTTTCCGAATTTACTATTTTTAGTAAATTCTATTTTTAGCAGTGGTCTAGTCTGCATCAGCTCAACAAGCTTTCCTCTTCTGGCAGTTCAGTTGGTAATATTGATTTTGGCTTTAAGGTGCTCATTTTGGAGAGATAAGTTATTTTAAATTAATAATGTTTTATTTTCATCTTATGACCCCTTGGCCTAGTGTTACAACTTCAAGTTGTTTTTAAAGGGGGACTTTGAGGGTAGTCATCTCATGAGGAAATATTTTAAATATTCCTAAAGTCAAAATATTGCTTGGAGAAAGGGGACACCAACTTTTGAGGAGGAGATAATTTTAATTTAATAAAAAGGGGTCAAATATTGCCTCATGAAAAAAGGGACGCCACTCTTGGAGGGAAAATGAAGTCAAATTCAAATTGGGAAAAGGGCACACTTTCTAGAAGCATCTAGAGATTCTCTACTAAGTCTATAAAAGAAGGCCTTCTCTCTTCATTTTATCATCTTATGTCTTGAGTAAAGTTATGCTGCCGGAATGGTATTTGGATTGCTTCGAGGAATGAATGCCTCCTAGCCTTGGCTCGACTTCTTGCTTGAAAGACAGCAACTAGTGGAGAGTTAGATTGTAGTTGAGTGAGATTTGTAGTGAGATTTTGCATTGTAGAAGTTGTTTTGCATTTGTAGTTCAGTTTCTTGCATTTTAATCAAAATCTGGAGTTGCTGATTTTGTATTGCAGATTGAAGTTTATACTCATAAGTCTTTGGGCGAATTTATTTTGGTTTGGGTAGTTTACCCATGCATTTGCTAGCCTTGGGCGCCCCTCTATGCCAAGTTGCAGATTTTTTAGAGGTGTCTTGGATTTTATCTTGTTGGTAGAACATTTCTTGAGGCTGTACCATTTTGTTTTGCCTGGCAAGTGTTTATAAAAAAAAATACTTCAATTTGTCAGCTGTTTCTTTGTCTAGTCTTCATTGTCATCATCCTAGCTTTCATTTGCATAAAGTCTCATGTCATTCTGGCAAGTATTGAGTGAATTGTGAGCATTTTAGTGGATTCTAGGGTTGCTGGTTATGCATATTAAGTTGTTGTTCTATCATATCAGCTTGCGTAAAGTCTATCTTTTGAGTTGGGTTTGGGTTGAAAGTCTTTGTGATCATTGAGGAGACATTATACTATATTGCAGCATGGTTAGACTTTCTTATTCTATGTATTTGGCAGGCGAATCTCTAATTATTGTAAGCTGAACAGTAGTATTGTCAGCAATCTTACTTCTCTGTTATTTCATTGTAATACCCGCTGGATAAGTGGAAGAGGCTGGCTTGCCGCTTATTTACTTTGATTTGCATTGTAATATTTTACATCTCCGCCCTATGGTACCTCCATTCCCACTCCGGGTTTGAAAGCACATTCTGGGTGTTGAGTTTACTTTCAGCATAATAGAAGTTAGGGATCCTCTGACCATATGCTCGTCGTCATCCGGCGCATTCTTGGTTAGAGTTCTTTATTCAGCTTTGCTTTGAGATGTAACATTCAGCAGCTTGTGAGATCGGACCATATGCTTGGTTAGAGTTGAATTCCGCATTCTTGGGTTAGAAGTGATAACGCTAATCGTTTTGCGGAGTGTCTGTTGCACCCTAACGGATGTGTGTTGCATTATATGTTATTGAAAAAATTTGAAAAAATTGGTTTGGAATATTTCAATTCTACACGCATCTAGACTTGCGATTGCTTGAGGGCAAGCAATCTTGGGGAGGGCGGACTGTAATGTCCCCTTCTCAAATGTGATCGTTTAGTTGACTTTGGCCTATTTCGGAGACCTGTAGGCTACGTTGGATGGTAAAATTAGGGTTTCCTAATTTTGAGGAGGCTGTTCTTGAAGTTTGGAATTCGGATTGCGGATTCTTTCTGGGTTTTCAGAGCTTCACGGTGGTATGTTCAGTTTGGTGTTTCGGTTCAGTTAGAGTGGAAAGGCTGGGTTCAGTTCAGTTGGTTTTCTTCTTCAGTGGGTTCAGTTGGCAATATTGTTTTGGCCCTTGGGTACAATTTTATAGAGATAAGTATTTTCACATTATAATATTATAATTTAATATTATAACGCCCCCCTTGCCTAGCATTATAACTTCATGTTCTTAAAAAGGGGACTTGATGGGTAAGCTCTTCATTGAAAAGATAAATTATATTTTATGGTCAAATCATGGGCTAAGTGAAATGGACGCCTACTTGAGGAGAGGTTGACTTTTATTAAAAGGTGAAATATTTCATTAAGGGAAAAAGGACACCACCTTTTGGAGGGAAATGTTGAATTCAAAATTATGGTTTGGGGCACCCTTCTTGAAGCTTCTAGAAGGCTCTCTTCATGTCTTTCTATTCAAGGCTCAGCTCTTCATTTGGGATCCTTTGTCTACCATACTGTTATGCTACTGGAATGTCTTCAGGCAAGCTTCGAGGAAAGCATACCTCCTAGCACATGGCTCATCTTTTTGCTTGCAATATAGCAACTAGTTGAGAATTGATTGTAGATGAGTGAATTCTGTTGTGAGACTTTGCATTGTAGTAGTTTCCTTGCTTTGTTAAATCAGTTTAAGGCATGTTAGTGAAGTTTTCTGTGTTGTTGGTTCATGTAGCTGATTGTGAGATTTCTTCATATATTCCAAAATAAAAATAATTTCATTGTGGGTATTGTTTCCTTGTGTCTCATTGATAGGGGCGCCCCCTTTGGCAAACTTGCAGAAATTATTAACAAGATTTGAATTTTATAGAGCAAAATCGCCCTTGCTGCTGGGCCGTACCATCTGGATGAGCTTTGGTTTCCGTGCAAAAATAAATAGAGGTATTTTGGGGTGTGTTTCTTGTCTTAACTTGGGCGCCATCATTCTTAGAGCTTGTTGCATCTGATATCTCGTCATTTGGTTGAGTTATGAGCTAGTTATGTGCATTTAGATGAGTTTTGCTGTTGCTGTTTGCTCATTTCAGTCACTGGTCTGTCATATCAGTCATAAGTAATTGCAGATTTGTGAGTAGTTTGAGTTTAGAGAGGTTGGGTAAGCATTGTGAAAGTCTTCTAGGTTATTGCAGCATTGTAGAACTTGAAATATTGGGCTCTAGCAAAGCATTCTGATATATTGTAAGCTGTCTAGTAGTACTAACAGCAATTCTCCTTCTTATCTTGCATCTACTTATTGTAATACCCACTGCATAAGTTGAAGAGGCTGGCTTGCCGCCTATTTACTTTCAGTTGAGTAGTTTAGGGACCCTTTGACCATATGGTCGCCATCACATGGCGCCATTCTTGGTTAGAGTTCCTTTCCAGTTGTGCATCTGCATTAGACCCTCTGACCAATGCTCACACCTTGCCCACATCGGGATCCTGGTGTACATTCTGGTTAGAGTTGCTTTCCACATCGTTTTGGTTTAGAGCTATCCTTAACGGGTGCATGTTGAATTGTAATTGCATTGCAAAAAGCAAAAAAAAATTGGTCCGGTTCTTTACACTTTTCTTGGAGTCATGGGCATGATACAAGCTGGTTGGAAAGTAGCTTGGCTCTAGGCTGTCATGTTCAAGCAATATCAATGGATGATGGTCATTTTGCAACATCAATGCTAGAGATCATGTATAGAATGAAAGAAAGATGTAATCCATGTACCTGAACCAAGAAGTCATTGAATTGAGTGGCATCTGAAAATAATTTACCTGATCAACATATCAGATGAGATGTAGGGATATGGTGGTTAATTTAACACCATTTTGCACATCTATAAAAAAAAATACCGTGGCATTTAGAAAGAATTATTTCCCTGCCAGGGTGGTGAAATCTCATAAATGTGCCATGCAAACTGAAAAGGGGCACAAAATGGAGACGAGACAATAGTTGCAATATCTTCTTGGAAAATGAAATATTAGGCCAATGGCATTGGATTAAACCATAAATTTAAATATAAGGGTGAAATTTGACTACAATTTCATACAATTGTTTGAACAGATGAGCTATTCAGATAGAACTTATGGGCCTAATTTTCAGATAAATAAGCTTATGGGAAAATACTAAATAGTATATTCATACCTTCAACGTCTGACAACAGGGGCACTGTTAATTGCACAATAAACATCCTTCTTATTTTCCAAACACTTTTTTCATGTTATGAAATCAGACCACTACTGCTTAATGGTTAAGGGTTTGAAACAATCAATTATTTTTCAGTGTCTTCATTTTATGGCCACGCTCTTACCTGTATGTTTTTTTGTTTGGTGGCTTGCTTCAAATAGTTTTTAGAACAGATATTTGAGTTGAAAACTGCATAACATTTTTCATGATCAGTGGTACTATATGGTAATACTGATACCAAATTGACTTACTGTTTCCACAGTGACCTGACTGGGAACTATCTTAACGGCTCAATACCTGCAGAGTTGGGATCTTTGGCAAATTTGAAAATTTTGTAAGTTGTGTACTTTTATTATGAGTTCCTATTGATACTTTGTGTTGTCATATTTTTGGGAGTTGCCTCAAAGTTTCAGTTGATACATAAAGTTCCTTAATATTAATTAAACTCTAGACTATCTCCCATCAGCTCTTTGGATACTCTCATTCTCTCAAATAAAAATATACAAATTATATTGACAGGTTAAATTTAAAAATACTACATAAAATGTAGAAATAGGAATTCTGCTCTTGGATTGAATCTAGTATCTATTGCATTGCTTTTTGGAGCATTCTGATTTGTGGTGCAAATAAATGTTGATGATGTGGAGTGACACATAAGAACCAAAATTACCTTACAGACTTACAATGCACACATAGAAACTGCCTGTCTGACTTACTATCTTATATTTGAAATGCTTGATTTATTTACTTCAGGTCTCTTGGCATAAACCGTCTGTCTGGATATATTCCAAAGGAACTTGGAAACCTTGGTAGCTTGATGTCACTGTAAGATTGCAACCTGATCTTTTACACTTGAGACTTTTCCTCTAAAGATAAATAATGATGTGCATAATTTTATAAATTGAGAAATCTATGTGGTTAACAGGGTTGTTCGTTCAAACAATCTATCGGGACAACTGCCATGGCAACTTTCAAGATTGAGTAATCTTGAGAAAATGTAAGTTCATGTTAGAACCCTTATTCAGCAAATTTATCCCAGCTTTTCAGGGTCCATTCTTCAGTTTTTTTGATTGAATTTGGATAAGTATTCAATAGGTAGCATGGTACACTACATTCAGATTGGAAAGAGCTTGAGATCTATGTTGCTGAAACTTTATGCACAGCTTTAAAGAATGAGAATCTAAAAAATGAACGAAATTCCAGAGGATGTGTGCCTACACGTGTAACAGTGATAATCTTGACTATGTGGGAAGAGCATTGATCTGTAATTACTGTGGATATTCCACTACATAATTCATTACAACAAATCTTATTCAATCCTTAATGTGCATTGATTGATTAAGTTGATTTTCCTTGAGCAAAATATGAGAAAAACAGTTCCTATGTTCTAAGTCTAGTGTTCTCAAATTCTAATAACTTGAAAGGAACGATGTGAGTATAGTGTCAAGAGCATAGAACACACATAACATGAAGGGAACAACAACAACTGACCTGGAGAAACCCAAAACAGGAGAAAACTCCAGCAGAGCGAGGGATTTCCCCCTCAAGTCTCTTAGGAATATATTTTATGCAATAGACTAGCAGTGTGGTAAAGGATACCAAGGAGGGTCATAGTAAGTAGGTTTAGACAAATATTTATTTTTAGTTGTGTTGTTGTGAGTTTGTAATCACATCCACACAGAATAAAATTTGGTGGGGTTTCTTTCCTAGTAAATGGGATTTGTTGAGGTTTTTTAAGATCAAGCTTGTTATATGGAAGAAGTCATTTTCTGTATAAATACCCTTTGCTTTGAACAAATAAAGTGCATTCTTTGATGCGTTCCTGAAATTGGTTTCTATCATTGGTATCATAGCAGGTCAAACTTGGTGTTTGAAGTTTTATAGCTTGAGAATCAATTGTCTGTGCTGAGGAAGGTTGTTGAGAGTGTGAGAGGTGTGTTTTCTGTATAGGTGAGATCTAGAAGGGGTGAATGCAAGTGCAACAATCAAAGTTGGAACCTGAAAGGCGTGGAAAGTGTGGCCTCTTGATCTGTGTACAAATAGCAGCACATCAGATGAATACCTGCAACATAAAGTATTGGTGCAAATAATGAAAGGAGATAGTTGCAAATCCATGTGAAAAAAAGGTAAAAAACTAAAAGGCCCTGTGATGGGTTAAAATGCCATCTTACATTAACAGAAAAAAAAGATACATAAAGAGAAGTTACATAATACTGTAGTCATTTAATGAAATGACCAACTCTATCTACCTATTACTGTAGAAATAGTATACTAAACTAAACTAAACTAATAACATAATATTGACCATTAAATAACAGAAGAATATAATATTCTAACACCTTCCCTTAATGGTCAACCTGTCAACAACACCAAGTTGACCCCTGACTTTCACAAATTTATCCGGGCTCAGAGACTTGGTGAGAATATCTGCAGTTTGATCCGCTGTTGGAACATACTACAGCTGAACTGATCCGTCTTCTACCAGCTTGTGGATGTAATGACAATGAAGCTCAACATGCTTGGTACGTTCATGGAAGACTGGATTTTTGGCCAATTTGAACACCCCTTGATTATCAGTGTACAAGGGAGAAGGTCCTGCTTGTGACATGTGCATGTTAGAAAGCATCCTGCAAAGCCAAACTGCCTCACATGCTGCCTTAACGGTTCCTCGATACTCCGCTTCAGTCGAGGAAAGAGCCATTGCCTGTTGCTTCTTGCTGGTCCATGTTACAGCACTGGTACCCAAATTGAATACATACCCAGAAGTAGATTTTTTGCCATCCTCAGAACCTGCCCAATCTAAGTCTATGTAACCAATCAGCTTTGGATCCTTGCATCTGCCATACAAAATGCCATAATTTGAAGTGCCCTTAACATATCTCAGCACTCGCTTCACTGCAATCCAATGATCAACTTTTGGAGCTGTCATGAAGGGAGAAATGAAGCTCACTGCAAAACGGATGTCAGGTCTGTTGTGACCTTTTTCACACATCGCCCCATTGCAAATGGGGACCCCCTAATTTTTGCTTCGTTCGGGTCTTTTGGCTTGTTTTTGGTTAGTTATTCCCGCTGTCTCTCTCTTTGCTGCTTGTCTTTTTGGGGATGTGCCTGTTGGTTCTTAGTTGTGAGCATATGGTTTGTCCTTGATGACAAAATACCTTTCAGTTGATTCTACTTGTTGACAGTTTCAGATTGTTTTCTCATGCTTTATCTTGGTACAATTTTGTCTATATGGTTTACTTGTCTTGGCATTCAGTGGACAATTTACATTGAGAATTTTAATATCTTATGGTACTGATCAGTTTGAGCTTCGTGTAGTCTCTGGTTATCTTATTTGTACATTGTTTCGGTGACAAAAAAAGAACATTTCGGAGTGAAAATACTAGGGTCTCCCCGATCCATTTTTTCTGATAAACGTCTGTTTTGCCTTTCGGCAAGACGTTTCTGATGTCATAACGATTTGTTTTTACATACAGGCAGCTTTCGGCAGGACTTCTCCATGGTTTCGGCGACAGAGGGTGATCCCTATCGGCAGGAGTTTTACAGTTGGTCTGAGGTCATAGTGAGATTGTTATTTCTCACCGACTAATACATGAGGTGGTTCATCGGTGTAAGAAATCCCTATTGGCATGTTTCATCGAGCGCTTTGTGTCTTGCCGACCGACACAAGAAAGAACATATTGGCAAGAGTTGCGGCATCGATATAATGTCTTAGCGAACTCATCATGTCTCCCCGACCGGCAACAAAGGGTGCTCATCGGCGAGAGGTTTTTTCTTCGTTGTAACGTCTTGGCGAACTTACTTTAGTCTTGCCGACTGCCGTTGGAAAAATTGTATATCGGCAGGAGGTCTCAGCTTCGGTGTAATGTCATAGCGAACCCGTTAGGTCTTGCTGACTAAGTCTTATGAGGGGCTTTCGGTGAGAGGTTGGTATTGTCTCAGTGACTCAGAGTGGATAAAGATTTTCGGTATGACATAGTGTGCTCTCCGAGAGGTCTCCCTGACATTGATATGTCTCAGCGATGCATAAAACAAAAGGTATACATCTCGGTAAGATTTAGGGTTTTCAGCGTGAGGTCTTGGCGAGTGACCTCCGGTCTTGCCGATGGAACACAAAAGGACTTTGTCGGCATAGGATTTGACTTGTCTCAGCGACACACAAGATGGTGGGTGACTTTCGGTATAACGAAGTATTATTCGATATGATTCCTCCCCGACGGTTGAAGGTTACAGCGACACATAAGAGATAAAAGGGCTTTCGGTGAAACTCAATGTGGTCTGCGAGAGGTCTTCCCAACTTCGTTGGGTCACGGTGAAAGCAATTGAGGAAAAGGAAACGCAACTCGCATAAGGTCATAGCGAATCACAAAGAACACGTGGCAATTGACAGCGTTATAATTGCCTTCAACATACTTACGTGGTCTCAGCGAATGATTAACAAAGACTCATACACTGTGGCCGGCATGGATTTTTCTAAGTATAGTTGCATGCCGACATCTTTGGTTGGCATCGAATCTCTCACAAAATATTCTCTAAAAATTTAGAGGTTATGATTTTCTGTTAGTTGGCAGTCGTGGTTTTGATGAAAATCTATCAGTTACAATTGAAATCTCCTAATTCAGCACAAAAATTAAAGCTCTCTGGATAGGCGTTACTCTGATTTTTACCATCATCTACAGATTATCATGATTTAGCTTCATATTCTAAAATTAGCAAGAAAGTTTCAGAATCTTGTGAAAATCGCTTTTTGAAGATTTCTTCATGATGCATATACTTGAAATGGGGTATATATAAAACCAAGCGAAAACCGTAGTGACTTCCGTTGTAATTTCGAGAGGTTATTTTGGTTTATCGTCATCCTGTTCATTACCATCCTGCAAACCATTTGTCCGTCCGTCCAACCTAACTAAAAGGAAGCTTAAAAGTTCTCATTTGATTCATTGCTCAAGAATAGTTATAATGTGCTAAAGGTGTTTGTTGTCTCAATACCTTTCTTGTCTTTAAAGCTGCATTCAAATCAATTGTTTAAGAAGTGAGTCAAGGATGTTGATTATCATTTGCACAGTCTCATGAGTTGCACCTGCACTATCATCATGCCTTGATTGTTAATCAATGTCAGCCATAACTGTTTTGGCAAATGCAAGATATCTCACTCAAATCATATTTTCATAAGTTGTCTAATAGATTGAGTTAATGTTGTCATATCTTTGTACTTTCAAAAGTGATTACTCTACTCTACTGTTGAAAGAAAAGGAAATCAGAATTAAAAATCTTGGTCGATGTTGAAAATTTTTTGACATTGATTCACCCCCCCCTCTCAGTGTTTGTCCATATCTCCAACATATCTCAACACTCGCTTCACTGCAATCCAATGATCAACTTTTGGAGCTGTCATGAAGCGCGAAATGTAGCTCACTGCAAAACGGATGTCAGGTCTGTTGTGACCTTTTTCACAAATCGCCCCATTGCAAATGGGGACCCCCTAATTTTTGTTTCATTTGGGTCTTTTGGCTTGTTTTTGGTTAGCTTTTCCCGCTGTCTCTCTCTTTGCTGCTTGTCTTTTTGGGGATGTGCTCGTCCGAATTGAAATTTTGGCTAAGTCTGTATTTTTAGGGTTTGCATTTCTCACGTCAGTTCGAGGTCAAATCAAGTTTGGCTATTGAAATCTGAGACTAACATTGTTGTCAAGAGAGCTACAAACAAGTTTCCACTGAATTTTCACCAAGTTCTGACAACTTACTATTTTTAGTAAGTGCCTAATTCAGGGCGTTCTCTTAGCACTTTTGAAGTTTTGATTGATACATTGCATCCAGGGCATGTCAGGCTGCTCGTCTGCAAATTTTGAGCTGAAATGAACAACTATCTATTTTTAGCAAGTTTGACTTCGGGAGCAGATTTTAGGGTTTGTATGCAAGGTTCTTCAATGCATGTCTGGAGATTCTTTCTGGGTATTCAAAAACCTTCGCAGTGATATAACATGCAAAATGAGACGATCACTTTCAGTATTCAGCCTTCAGAGGCTATTTTTAGGGTTTGCATGTCGGAGTTTTCAGCGCATGTCAGGTGATTCCTTATGGATTTTTCAAGAGCTACGCAGTGGTGTGACATGGAAAGCAAGATGACCAGTTTTCAAAGACTTACTATTTTTAGCAGGTCCATTCCAGCGGCTGCCCAGCGCATCAGAACCACAAACTGGGTGAAGTGCAACAGAAACGAGGTCAAACGGAGGTCACTTGATATACATGCAAGTCAAATTAGGGTTTCTAGCTTCGGGACCCAAAATGAGGGGTAAAGTGCCAAAATATTCGAAAACCAGTGTATCCCACTGCGATTTGTACCTTTCAAGCTATCCACTGGTAAAATTTGAAGGCAATCGGAGCACTTACTATTTATAGTAAGGCATTCCAGAAACTGGCTAAAAATAGTAAACCAACAGCAGGTGCCAGTGTGAACGGGCAGGTCACCCCATGAGGAGCACGTCAAATGTCAAATCTCAAGTCAAACGGAGTTGTGGAGGTCTTAGAATCAGGTAGTTGCTATAAATAGTAAGCCATCTTCAGAAACGTGCTATAAATAGCAGGCCAGCTCGGGATGGCAATGTGAACAGATTAATTAGGTCATGAAGATCCTGTGGTTAAAATTTCAAATCAATCTGAGCTCCAGAAGAGGGAAAATCAAAGAGCTTACTAAATATAGTAAGGCATGAGCTGGCTGGTGAAGATGAGAAAAACGCCTAAGTGTTGAAAATATCCTTCACCACCCTTGAAATGCGCCCAAGAAAGAATAAGCTGGCAGTGGCTGAGAAAATTTTCTAAGTCTGGAAAATATCCTGCTCATACCTCAAAATGCGCCCATGACTGGCAGGAAGCTGAGGTAAATTCTAAGTGTTGGACTTATATCCACCACCTACCACAAAATGTGCCCAACTTGCCTTGAAGCCATGAATAAAATCTAAGTGTTGAAAATATCCTTCTCCACCCCCAAAATGCACCCAAGCTAAAGATGTAGCTGGAGAAAAATTTTCTAAGTATGAAAAGTTCCTGCAGACCCCTCAAAATGCGTCCATTTCACAAGCATGAGATGGAAAAAGATTCTAAGTGTTGAAATATCCTGCAGGACCCCCTAAATGCGCCCTCAAGGTGATGGAGGCTAGAAAATTCTAAGTCTGAACTCAACATTCTGCTCACCCATCAAAATGCGCCCACCTCAAGGAGATAAAGGTTGATAAAAAGTCTCTTGGCGTTGGACTTAAGTCCACCTCCCTATGCCAAATGCGCCCAAGAAGAGAATCTAAGGCGGGCACAAGTAAAAACATCCTAAGGCATAGAGATAAGTCTTGCTAGACCTTCAAAATGCGCCCATGTCAAGAGAAGTATAGTGAAAAAAGGAATTTTAAGTGTTTAAAATATCCTCCTCGGCATGCCAAATGCGCCCTCATCATCAAGCATGCAAGAAAAATCTAAGGCATGAAGTTGTCCTCCTTGACCCCTTGAATGCGCCATGCAAGATGAGGACAAATAAAGATTCTAAGGCGTTGAAGTTAAGTCTTCCTCACATGTAAAATGCACCCAAATGAAGGTGAAGACAAATGAAAGTTACTGAGGCATTGTGCATGCAAAGTAAAAGATTCCAAGGGCATTACGCATGCAATAAAAAAAATATATTCCAAGGCGTGATAAGAATTAAATCCTCCTACACAGGTGAAATGCGCCCAAAGTGCATGCTAAAGGTAAGGATGAAAAAGGTGGCAAAGGCGTTGAAGTCAAAATCCACCTCACTATGCAAAATGTGCCATGTGTAAGCAAAGTCGAGACATATTCTAAGATGTAGAAGTTAATTCCACCTGGACATGTGAAATGCGCCCATGATTGGGGAATGAATGGAGAGAAATTTTCCAAGGCAAGGTTCAAATTCCTCCTTGATGCCTAAATGTACCCATGCTAATGATACTATTTAAATTTTTTCTAAGTACTAAAATTTCACCTTTAGAAAAAAAAATACGCCCGGGTTTGAGATGGTGGTGAAATTTGTTAGGGCATGAATAAAATTGACGAGGAGTCAGAAGGTGCCAGCTTCATGAAGTTGATAAAAAAATTCTCAAGGCCAAGCAAAGAAATTATGCCCAAATGTGAAGAATGAAAATAAATTTGATGGAAAAATATTTTTCTAAGGTTTAAAATTCAAAAATTAAATGTACCCCTTCGTTTGGAGACATGAATCCAACGCCTTTTGAAGAAAATTTTCTTCTGGGTATTGGACGTCTGCCATGAGGATTGGATTTTAAAGTCTTCCACACTTTGCTGAAGCCTTTAGGATGGAGATTTTTGATGGGCACTTAAATAATGAATTTTCTAAGGGGAAAATTTAAAATTTTCTAAGGCAAGAAGGACAAAATGTGTTGTTGAAATAAAATGCCTTGGCGGATGAATTTGGAGTTGATTGCCTAGGTAAAATTGATCGAGTTCTTCATGGAAATAGTCTTCTTGAGCTAGAGTAGGATGAAATATTAGAGTGAACGCCTCAGCCCGTGAAATGACAAGGGAGCAATTAAGTTAATATTTTCACAGGGTGATTTCAAAGTGTTGAAATGAAGTACACCCAAGGAGTACAAGATGGGTGAAATTCTCTAGGGAATGAAAATGGAAGCTCAAGTCTCCAGATGCGTCCTAAAGGGGATGAGTGATAATATGGAAAATATTCTAAGGTATGAAGAACTTGAAGGCAAAAGTTGTGCTAGGGGAAAAGGATGATCCGAAGGTCACTCAGGCCTTGGGAGTCAAAGCATGAAAATCAGGTAAGTAGGGTGAGTTTATATTATGAAGTGTTCTAATACTCTTCTCTTTATCTGTTTTGTAGGATGAATGCCAGGGACAGAGCATGATGACTTTAAGTAATGAAGCAAATAGTCCAAGATGATAAAATCATGAAGGAGAAAAAGTTGCAAGAAATGGCTAAGTGTTGCACCCGACGCAGTCAGGTGAGTGGCAAGGAGGAATAATCGAATCCAAGACAAGAAAATATTTCAAGTTCAGAATAGAGGGAAGGATGAAGTACCAAGTGTTAGGGATGATCCTCAAGCACCTCAAAGTTAAAGAATGATAGCAAGATGAATTGAAGGACAAAGTGGAGGTCTTTCTTCGACATTGACCCGGAGGGTGTTTCTCCAGCATACTTCACCCAATCTGAAATGTAATGACATCAAGGAGTAAAACCATCATCAAGTAGGAGAAAGAAGTAGTCGTGTTAGTCCAAGAAATTGAAGCAGTGTTGGCCAAACTCATCTAGTTTGCAGCTGGATAGGGAACAGTGCGAACGCGTCTATGAATAGGAATCTTCTAAAGGATGGTGGACATTAATTGTTCATTTATTGCTCCACTCTTTTTAGGGTTAGGGCTAAGGTGGCACAATTTGGGCCATCCATTTGATTGTAATCTGAGTCGTCCATTGGACTTGGCCAGCTATATAAAGGGGCATCCCCCCCTCATTTGTATTCATTAGACTAGACATTAGATCATTAGAGAATAGAGAGACAACTAGGTAATAGCTTAGAGGTAGCTTAGTATAGATTGGTAGGATAGTTTGAAGAAGAAGGAAATTTTTTCCTTCAAAAACTTTGTAAGAAATTTTTGTGAACACTCTCTCAATAAAAAGAGTTTTCGTTGATGATGATCTCGTCTTTTGTTGTGAGTAGCTAGAAAGGTTTCTTTTTCCTTCTGATTCGAGTAGGATCTGTAATGTCCCCTTCTCGGCAGTGATCAGTTTTGTTGACCATTGGCCTATTACGGAGACTTGTAAGGTAGTTGGAGGCTGAAATTAGGGTTTCCACTTCAGAGGTGTTTTTGAGGTCTTGCATGTTGGAGTTTCTGATGCATGTCTAGTGGAGCTTTCTGGGTTTTTGGAGAGCTTCGCAATGAGGTAACATGCATGACAGGATATTGACTTGCGTATTCGGCTACTTTTTGGAGGCTTGCATGTTGGAGTTTTCCAGTTTGGATTTTGGATTCCTTCTAGGTTTTCAGAGAGCTTCGCGATGGTGTGACATGCAACTGAATTAGAGAACTTTTCCGGACTTACTATTTTTAGTAAGTTGCAACGGCTGCTCAAAATGTGGAGAAAATGAGTTTGGAACAACTTACTATTTTTAGCAGTATGCTATTTTTAGTAAGTTATATTTTTGGCAGTGCTATTTTTATAAGCAGTTCAACAGTTCAGAGTAGTGGTTATTTTTGGCAGGTCAGTTTGGGCAGATGGTCTTTCCAGCATTTTCGGAGCTATTTTTGGCAAGTTGGAGTTGTGTTGGGCGTACTTTGGTGGAGCTAAAATATTTAAATATTCTTGGCTAAGGTTTGGAGGATGATTTATTGATGAAGTCATATTTTAATGCTTTTTATTTGGGACGCCTAGCCTTGAGATGATAATATTTTATAAAGTCAAATAATATTAAGGCTATTTAGGACGCCACTTGGAGAGATAAGTGATTTTATAATGTTTATTAATTAAACATTGTGGAGGCCTTATTTGATGAATTAATATTTAAGTGAAATATGTGCTAAGGCAAAAGGGGACACCTAGCTTGGAGACATTTGAGTTTAATTAAATATTTCACTTAAATCTTTTAGTGAAATATTTGCAAGTTAAGGAATATTTCACTTAAGTCTACCTTGGACTCCTTTTAGTGATATATTTGCATTCTATTAAATTATATTTCCACATATGGGTTGGAAATGAAATGCAAATGAAATTTCGAGAAAAGGTGAAAAGTGAATTTCATTTAGGCACCCTAATTGGAGGGAAAAAAAGATTTGAATTTGGAGACATAAAAGTTATAAATAAGAGACTTGGCCTTCAATTGGATTATCTCTTGTCTACTACATTGTTATGCTGCCAAAATGGTGAGTGAGTTGCTTTGAGGAATGCATACCTCCTAGCTTTGGCTTAGTTTCTTGCTTGAAAGATAGCAACTAGCTAAGATGATGGCTGTTCTTGACTCTTGAGAGCAGATTGAGCACATTGTATTTGAGTTTCTTGTAGTTTTGATAGTTTTTGAATTGTTGGTCCAATCATAGCTGAAAGTAATTTTTATTCATAAGTCATAGAATAAATTTTATATTGTTTTGGGTAGTTTGCATATGTCATTGTCATCCTTGAGCGCCCCCTTTTGGAGAGTTTCAGATTTTAATATGAAGATTTGGATTTTATTTTGCAGAAGTCGCTCTTCTTGAGACTACTCTACTTCATCATGCCTGGCAAATGTTTAGATAATTCATTGAGTGGTTGTTGCAGTCATTTCTTGGTCACAACTTGATCGCTATCTTCCTAGGAGTTCATCGCACTTGGTCTCACGTCATTTGGAATAGTTTTGAGGAAGTTCTGAGCATTTTAGTGAGTTTTGTAGTTGCTGGTTTGTAATGTCCCCTTCTAGTTGACATTGACATATCAGCAGGATTAGCCTATTAATGGCTCTCATAGGCTAATGAGGCATGGTGAGAGAGTCATCCGACAGTCATTTGGTGATTACTTAGCTCAGTATTTGAATGGAGTAAGGTTTTCCATCATATTTCATCATTATTTCTATTTATGGAAACCTTATTTTATAATTTGATGTTGAGATGCACTTTATTATTAATATTATATTTTAATATTTTATAAAGTGCAAATAATTAAAATATATTGGAATCTTCTAGAAGTCAAAAAGATAATATTATTTTATTGAGGCCGACCTCTAGAGGAAATGCATAAATAGACCTTGAGGTCTCACCATTGAGCATCCAGCATTTGTTGTTTGTTGTTGTTGATGAGCATTGTGGAGCTAGGGCTTTGCAGTTGAGTGTCTTTGGGAACGATAACTCCCATAGATAGCATAACTGAGGGAGTGAGATATCTCCTGAAGGGTTGCAGCCATTGGAGACGTTACTTCAGACTTCTCATTGAGCAGAAATTGTGGCCAAGGGCCAATTTTGGCATGATATCGATTTTAGTTGCATTGGATGGTTTTTGATCTTGCTCTCCATCGAATTCATCTTTGAGGAGGTCGAATTATATAGTCATTCTGTTTACACCAGCAGTCTGATATTTATTACAGTCATGGCGACTTGCATCATGGGGTCACTTTTTTGGTCATTACTCACTCATACTTGAGTGAATTCACTTGCTACTTGAAGCGCCCACTTCCTTGGAGGCCAACAATAATATTTGATGCATCTTGGAGAGGTGGCAGATTGAGATTTATTTTATATAAATTATTATCTTCAGAATAGGGGCGGCTGAGTCTGCAGTTCGATTTGGGCTTGAGGAGTCTTCATTTCATTTGGAATTGCTTGCTTCTTCATCACAGCTTCAAGGCGAGTTCATGTTCCAGGTTCCTTTTGATTTATACAAGCTAAATGATAATTTAGATGCATTTCATGGTAGCTGCTGTAGGTGAACATTTTGTATCAGATCTGTTTGTAATCATTATATGAGTTGTATGCCAAGAGTCTTGGCATTGGCATTGACATCATTGTTAGAAGATTGCATTTTCAATACCATATCAATAGTTGGAAGTTATCACTTGTGTTTTTTGAGCATTGAATGTTAAATTTGAGGATGTATGTCAACTATTTGATATAATGGCTATAAGCTGTAGCTGCACATTTAGGTCATGATACTTTATCTATTGCATTTCAAAAAACAAAAAGAAATCTGCATTGCATATA
>VDFB02075321.1:444507145-444570863 GCA_007258455.2 Sequoia sempervirens
ACGCCCCACTTTGAGTAGGGATCCTCTTTTCGGGATGTCTTTTGACCTTTGGTTTTATTGGACTTGTCTTTTCGAGGTCTTGAGATGTTGGTCTTGTTGGATTTGATCTTACCTTGAGGCTTGAATTGGTTAAAGTTGGGTTTCAGTGAAAATCTGGGTTTTGGCCTGAATCTGGGATTTTCCAGCTCTGGCGGATTTTCCCGGGCCTTGGTTCATTATCCGTTTACTACTGAATTTGCCGAATCCGGGTTTCTGCTTGACTCTAGGATTTTTCAGTTTTGGTGGACTTTCCCAAACTTTGTCAAAACCCCAGTTTATGCTGGATCCACAAAATTCATGTTTATCTAGATTTTCCGTGAGGCTTAGTTTTTTCCGAGATTTCGTCCTAGGCTCGGGTTTCCGGATTTCCATGATATGTCTTGTCGCTCATTAATGCTCAAAGTACCTTTGCTCAGACATAAATTTGGATGGATTTAAAGCTTTTTGGGCATCATTCTGACTTCATTATTCACTTGTTATTTGCTCTGGTATTGGAGATTCTTCATTTGCGTTTTGATTGTTGAATACGGGCTACTGCGTGTGGATTGCTTGAACGTTGGTTGTATTCTTTGTTGCTAGGGTGCATCGTTTCACAGTCACCTCCTCGAGCTTGAGCCTTGTTCGGATTCCATGGTAATTCATTATTAGCCCCCTTCTTATTTGCTTCATGATTGAATCTTTCTAAGTCGATTGGTAGCCATTTTAGGTCGGCCTTTGCTTGATTATGATTTTGTATTTATAGAGCTAGGGTTTGACCTTGCCCTTCACAAGAATTCATCACCCGCACTATGCACACCCTTGTTTACCGAATGAATATTGGATTGATGAGTGTGGATGAGCATTCTGGGTCGGATTTTTCCCCCAAGTGCATAATTTGTTATATCCGGTGAGGTTAGGATTTTCGGTGCTTTGCCCAAATCTCATTAGGCTTGTTGAATTTGTTGTGATTTTCATATCCTGCACTCAGATTAAACTAGCCCCTGCCTTGGGAAGCCCCAAAGTGCTTTAGATTGATCTTCATAGGTAGTATTTCAAACCCCAAGCTTACCTTGGTTTTCATGGCAAAGGTTTAGTCGTCAAAATTAGGGCATCATTGTCTCACCCTGAAGATTAGTCATTTGAAGGCTTTTGGAAATTTGAATATGTGTGCACTTGAGGTCTTGCTTATTGGCATCGATTTTGAAACCATTTGAATCCCAATTAGCAAGGTTTTACATGATCATTCAGTTGAGGGTTCGCGTGGTAATATTCGTTGGGTTTCTGAGGTGTCCGCGGAATTCCTGCACACCCAAATTTTCCCAGTTTTGGCCAATTCCATGGAGTATAGCGAATTATGGGGTCCCAAACTGTCCGCGAAAATCCGTCCTGTCCGGACTTTTCCAGTTTTCCTGCTTGGTTTCATTCTTTTCGATTTTTGAGGATAGGACTAATGGAGTAAATACTAAATAATGATTTCTTACTACTAATGGATGGATTTCATGATAATCTTATAACCTTTTGTCCGTACTAACGATTTATTTGGTGAATGATGTCTTTGTAGCAAGAATCTATCTAGGTTGGATTTCTCTGAATTTCGCCCTGACCGGATTTTCCCGGTTTACCTTGTTTTCCCAGATTGCTTTATTTTTCTGGATTTTCAAAGATTGATGATTTGTGATGGGTCTTAATTACTTCATATGATTTTATGCTAACCTTTGGATTGGAATATGTATGATAATTGGATACTCATGACATTATTTTGTGAATGCAGGCTGAATCAAGCAAGGTTGCTATTGGAAAATCTAAAGGAGATACGGAGGGGTCCTCCATTTCAGAAGTAGAAAGATTAAGATTGGATACCAAGAATTAGCTGCCAGATAGCAAGATATCTTCTGTGTGGTCTGAGGTCTCGGACACCAATGTTGGAGCATGGAGATACGAAGAATTCAAAGAGAGAACGGCTCAAAAGGATCTGTTGGTCCTGAGACAAGGAATGATGAAGTCTGGATTGGTTCATGTGGCAGGATTCCCTCCTACAATCCAGTGCTATGAGTTGATACTAGAGTGTGCCTGGCAGTATGACTTCAACACACAAAGGGTTGTCAGCACCAAAGGGAGAGTCTTAGCGAATTTTAATCCTGTTTCTATTGCCCAAGCCTTTGAAATGCCGGATTTTCCTTCTGTGTGTGCTGTGAACATGGACTTGGCCAAAACATATTATGAGAATGAGCCCGCCAAAGCTCAGCAGATGATCAATTCCTGGTTGGAGAAACCAAAGTCCCATTTTTCCAAATTACCTAAGCAATTACACAGGGTTAAATTCAGGTCAGATATATACGATGCAATCACATTCTTGAGCAGAGTAGCAGGTTTGAAGAGTGTTGGGGTATTGAAAAACTGGATGGTTCATGTGATTAGCAAGATTGAGCAGGGTACCAATTACCATTGGGTAGGACTTATTAGTGTTGTGATTGATAGACAACTAAGGGATGTCTTAGAAACAAAGAAGTTCACCATGTCTTCCTATGTGATGTATGTGTTGGCTAGATTCTACCCATACAGGGGTCTAAATCCGAAGGGGACATTTGGACAAGATATAGTCTATGAGGTATACCCTGAATTGCACCTAGGACACCAGGATTATAGGAGAGCCAATGATGCATTCACAATGCATATCACTAGGTTGCTTCAAAATGTGGAGCATGTGAGAATGTCAGATGGAGTGAAGGAGTTGATAAAGAAGTATGGGGCTTGGTTCATTTAGTTTCCCACCTTCTCTTACATCTGGGGCTTGGTTCATTCAGTTTCCCACCTTCTCTTACATCAAAATTGACGGATGCCAAGCTGCTCCATACAAGTTACCTAGGTATCCGACTGATCATATTGTGTTATTGGAGGTTGTGAGACAGATATGT
This sequence comes from Sequoia sempervirens, assembly GCA_007258455.2. Lineage (NCBI taxonomy): Eukaryota > Viridiplantae > Streptophyta > Pinopsida > Cupressales > Cupressaceae > Sequoia > Sequoia sempervirens. The sequence continues at coordinate 444,510,079 of VDFB02075321.1, forward strand.
GAATTTGATGCGATTGTCAAAAAGCCAAAGCATAAAATAGGTTTTGGTGGGGATTTCCCTCTCAGAATTGGTATAGCTGAGGTATTCCCTTCCATCCAATCAGCGCATGCAGCAGGAGACGAATTGGAAGCTCATGGTTTCTCCTTCCACTTCAAAAGGACAAACATTGACATTATCGGGGAAGCATACAAGAAGGCCACCAAAGAATACCGTCATAAGGATGACCTAGAAGACTATTGGGTAAATATCAAGGATGATTTTGAGGCAAGGAAGAAAAGGTACTCTAGGCTTCCGGTTGATGTGATTAGGCAATATAATGTCAAGTTGATCCCTGACCAGCTAGAAGATGATGGGAATCTGGTGCAATACCATGCATATGAGTCCGTTAAGGACAGATCAGTTGGGGAAATAAACTGGAATGATGATGAGGTAACTGAGTTAGAGGATCTAATGGCCCCTGTCATGAGGTTTACTACTTCATGGTTGAAGCATAAGGTTTGGGAGTTGGAAAGTGAGAAAGTACCCTGTACCTATAATTTGATGGGAAATCTCAATCCTATGTCCACTTTAGAAGAATCCGGGGAAGATGACCCCAAAGGAAAAACTAAAGGGAGCTCACCATTCAAGATAAAAATCAGAGGCCCTAAAGAAAGTGAGCCAGAACTGAAAAGGAAGCCAAAAGGAAAGAAAAGAAGCCGATCTTTGAAAATAGGAAAGTCTTCTGAAGAAGAGGAATTTGAAAAAGCAGAAGAGGAAGATGCTCCTCCGCAGCCAAAGAAGACAAGAACAACTAAGGTTTCAAGGAGGAAAGGTCAAGAAACTTCCAGAGATGAGCCTCCTATTGTTGAAGTAGAAAGTTCAGGTGAAAAGACTAAAGTTTATACGAGGAGTTAAATGACTCCATCTCCTAAGGAGACTATGCAAAAGGTGGACCCTCTTCCAAAGGCGCCAGTTGTGAAGCAACCTAAGGCTACCTCCCCTTCACCGAGTTTACCTAAGAAAATAGCCCATCAAGAGCAAGAGACTAGTGGAGAAACAAAGCCATTCAAGGAGGGAGAGCTCTTTGGTGTGGCAACTGAGCTTGAGGTTGAAGAGAAAGAAAAGAATTCTTCTCCACTAGTACAATATGAAGATTCTCTGGAGAGTAGCAAAGGAAACGGATCCCCTGAGAAGAAGGGTATCCCTGTTAGAACCCCATTTCCTATGCAAGAAGAAGAACCTGAATTAGGTGATCAAGGTAAGCAGTCTCCTGAGAAAGGAAAAGATGAAACACCAGAAAAACATGAAGAAGTGAGGACAGATGAAATCCGGGTGGAACCTGCTGTCCTGGATTGGTTAGAGAAGGAGATTACAAGAAAGAAACAAGTTGTTATTAAGGACACCCCTCTGGACTGGGATGAGATGTTATCCAAGATTGGCAAAGGAAAGAAGAAAAAGATGGCCAAGGTAATTTCAAGGATAGAGAGAGATGAAGCGAGTAATAGGTTCATTCACATTGCCACCCCTGCCATGGATAAGACTAAAGAAGAGGTCATTGGAAAGGATTACAAGGTGCAGACCATCAATCTTGGGCTGGCTTCTGTGGAACAAGATATTGAAGAGTATGAAGGGTCCAGTGCAGTAATAATTGGCAGATTAAGAAAGGAAACTTAGACCAAGCATGAGCTTAGAAAGGAAAATGAGAGGCTTAGGAAGTGCTTGGAGGATGTAATGAAAGCTCTATAGTCTCTTCACCTGTCTTCCTCTGCTACTCTTGGTTTCTTGCCCAAAGAAACCATTTCTGAAATTGAAAGGATGAAAACCTCTTCCCAAACTACAATAGATTGGTTGAAGAATGTGCAAGTGAGAGGGGATAATTCAATAAAGGATGTCCTTTCAGTTGGAAAGGATGCAGTCAGAGCCAAAGATTTGTTGGAGCATGTGTTATCCCAGGACAAGGAGGATATTGACCTTCTGTTGCAGAAATCCAAAGTAATCATGGAATATGGAAAAGATCAGTTGGCTTCAGAAGGGATTCTTCCTTCCTCTAGACTTAATGAACCTTGGGAATGGTTTGAGGCTTTGCGGATTCGAAAAAAGGCCATGAGGAAGATTCATAAGCGAAAGAAGCTAATAGATGGTGATTTGACTGGAGTATATGATGGCTGCATTGCATTTTTTGAGATTATGACTGGCAGGAGGAAAATTGCTCCTAAATACCTGAGCTTAGAACAATTAAGGGAGTGGTGGCATGATGTCTATGCCCTAGATTCTGAGAATGCCATAACAGGGCACCAGTTGGATGATGCAGCAACCTACTTGGCGGTGATGGATAAGTATCAGGCTCACAAGGATGATTGGAACAAAGTTGTCAAACAGTCAAAAGAGGAGATTAGCTCCATTGAATGTCGGTTTAGGATCTTGCCTTTGCCACCTGTTGACAAGCTAGATAAGTTATTTTTGAAGGTTCAAGATCAGAATAAGGATAAGGGAGGTGGTATTTAATGCCCATTTTGAGATTTGTGCTTCCCTATTATTATGGGGCATATGTTGATCCAGGCTACATTAGGGAATGTGTCTAGGCTGACCTTGATAGTGTATCGGCATTTAATGTGTGCCTTATTTTGAAATTCCTAAGGCCGACTTGTTTTGGCTAATTTTATTTTGTAAATGTTTGGCTGGGCCGACATGTTCTATGAATTCTCTATAAAAGGCATTCCTACCTCATTGTAATGATATATAGGAGGATAGAAGAGTAAGAGTCAGAGTTCGATATAGTTGAGTTAGAGAAATTTACAGTATTTAATTCTTGAAGCAAATATTGTAACAGAACAGTGGAATTGTTGCAGCATTTTGATAATCTAATACAATTGAAGGCATTGTGGTTTTCCTAGTGAAATCTCTTGTGTTAGTTTATCTTGCATGGTTCTTGTTGTTCCATCTTTCAAATTGCTTAAAGATTTAAGATTTAGTGTTTAGAACTGAATTAAATTTGGTGAATGATGCTCATGATTTCATATCTGGAATGTTTGTAGCAATCTCTGGTCGATACTCCCAATAACTATCTAATTGTAGTAGGTTGGTGAAGTCAACCTGGACCACATATTTATTTGTGCTTAGTTCAATTGTGGATGAATGTCTATAATTTGAAAATCTATGTACCTTAGAAGATTGCACCGTTCTTGTGATATTGCATTGTGGGTTAAACAAGAATTGGTAATTTGAGATTGGTCCATTCCAGATATCTGTCATTTGCATTGCTCATTCTAGGAGTAGTTTATATCTCATCACATCCTTGCACCCTTATCTTTTTCTATTTCTTTATTATCTTGTTAGATTTAGGATTTGAGGTCATCATATTGCAAGATCTGATAAATTGAAGAGACACAGTTTGCTTGTAGTAAGGTCTGATTGTGATTACCAGCATTTCACATATTATCTGAGTTGTTTATGCATTGTCATGACCTGACACCCGAGAGACCTTGGGGTGATTTTTAGCAATCTATTGTTGAAGATTATCTTTCAAGAGAGATAGAATATCATTTTCTGTCTAAGTTGTTGTTGTGCAGAAAACACCATCAACAATCCTAAATAAACTTAACATGTGAATTAAGTCCCCTAAGTCCCTAGTAAAGGAATAAACTAGGTATAAGACTTATTCACACCAACACCCCCCCTTAAGTGCAACTTAGGGAGGAACAAACCAATGCAGAATGCAAAAGATGGGTCCCAAAAACTAGGCCTGATGAGGTACCCATGTACAAAACAAAAAACTCTCATAAGCGGAGAAAAGGAGGAAAACCCTGTGGGAGAAAACTCCTCTCCAAAAGAGAGAAAAAGCTGAAAAGAAATTGAAAAATAATGAAGGAGGACTCCTCAAGACCCCCCAAGGACAATTTCCTTCACCCCAAGCATCGATTGCAACTAAAGATAACGAGGCGATGCCAAGGTTTAGTGAAGATGACTGCAACGTGTTGATCTGTAGGAAAATACTCCAAGCTGAGAACACCATCCTGGATGAGCTTCCTGATGAAGTGCATGTGGATCTTAGTATGCTTAGTACACTGATGCTCCAATGGGTTGCGAGAGATATGAATGGCACTCTGATTTTTGTACCAAAGAGTAGTGGGCTGAGTGGAAGGGAATCCAAACTCAGTCATCAACTTTCAAAGCCACAAAATCTCCTGACAATCCAAAACTGCACCTTGATACTTAGCCTCTATTGATGATAATGCAATAGCAGTCTGCTTCTTGCATGACCATACAAATGGACCAGAACCAAGGCAAAAGACAAAGCAAGAAGTAGACTTCCTATCATTGACATCACCAGCCCAATCTGAGTCAGTGAAACCCACTATCTGAGATGCACCTGAAGTGTAGTGAATGTAAAAATTAGAAGTGCCCTGAATGTATCTCAAGATACATTTGGCGGTCTTCCAATGACTTTCATGAGGCTCTTGTGAGAATTGAGAGACAAGTCCAACCACAAAGTAAATATCAAGATGACTATGTGTTAAGTACAAAAGACTGCCAACCAACTACCGATAAAAAGTAGGATCAACTGTAGGAGTAGTATAATTGGTAGACAATAAAACACCTTATTGGAATGGAGTAGAGGCAAGCTTGCAATCAGCCATGCAAAATCTCTGAAGCAAATCAAGAGCATACTTCTGCTCAAAAATAAAGATCCCCTCAGAATTTTGATGAACCTGAAGACCAAGGAAGTAATGCAAAAGACCAAGGTCGGTCATATCAAATCGCTTCATTAATGCTCATTGTGTACTCTGAATCATGGAAGTAGAACTCCCTGTGAGAATCAAATCATCCATATAGAGCACAAGTATGAGTAGTTCCTCTCCATGTCTCTGAGTATAAACTGTGGGATCATAATGGCAACGAGTGTAGCCGGAAGCAAGAAAGAAACTATCCATCTTCTCATACCAAGCCCGAGGGGCCTGTTTGAGACCATACAATGAACGTCAAAGCCTACAAACAAGTGAAGGGTCCTGCAAAAAACCTATTGGCTACTCCATATAGATCTCCTCATGAAGATCCCCATGGAAGAAAGCACTCTTCACATCCATCTGATATATTGACCATCCCTAAGATGCAACTATAGCAAGGACAAGGCGAATAGAATCCATCTTGGCAACAGGAGCAAAGGTCTCAAAATAGTCAATTCCTTCAACTTGAGAAAAACCCTTTGCAACAAGACGAGCCTTGTACTTGTCAATGGAACCATCTGCTACATACTTGGTATGATACAACCACTTGCACCGAGCCAAATTTCTTCCCTTAGGAAGAGGCACAAGATCCCAAGTATGATTCTTCATCAAAGAAGAATACGCATCAGCCATAGCACTATCCCACTATGGAATACCTTAAGCATCTAAAAACTTCTGAGGATCATCTAAAATAGCATGACTCAGAATATTGATTCTTGAAGTTTGAGAACGAGTGTGGTGAGTGTCTATGGGATCACCAACAAGAGGACCAGCCTCCTCAAGAGTAACTCAAGCCCATCGTGGCCTAGTGGATGAATGAGGAGGAGGTGCATCAATACCATCATCAAAATCTTCCTCAAGTAGCAAAGCATCATCAACTAAAGAAGACTAAGTAGGTTGTGATGAAGAAGAAGTCGAAGGAGGATCTGAATGGGTGAAGGTCTCAACAAACTGAACATCACGTTGAAAATGAACCTCTCATGTGTCAGGCTCAAACAATTTGTATGCCTTCACATCCTCACAATAGCCAACAAAGATGTACCGTTGACTCTTCTTCTCCATGAATTTATGTTGACCATTAGGAATGAATGCCCAAGCCTCACTACCGAATACTCTGAATAAGGATACATTAGGCTTGTGATGAGACCAAGCCTCCTTAGGGGTCATATTCTACACTTCCTTGTGGGGCATATGGTTCTGAATATAGTTGGCACAATTGACAACTTCAGCCCAAAATGGGGGAGCCATGGACCTAGACTGAATCATGCAATTGTCCATTTCCCTGAGAGTCTTGTTCTTTCTCCCTGCCACACCATTCTGTTGGGAGTGTAAGGTATTGTGTGCTGATGAGGAATACCATGCTCATTGCAAAAATCTTGAAATGCCTGATTGGCATACTCCCCCCATTATCTGTGTGTATATGTCGAAGAGTACAACCTAATTGCTTCTCCACAAATGTTTTGAAGGTCTTGAAGTTGGTGAGGACTTCACTCTTGAGCTTCAAAAAATAGACCCATGTCTGGCAGGAAAATTCATCAATGAATGCTAGCACATACTTAGCCCCTTAAAAAGGAGTTGGGAATGACATGAAATCACTATGGACCAACTCAAGGGATGTGGCTGCACGAGTAGCTTGACCCTTAGGAAAAGGATCTTGATGCTGCTTGCCAAGAACACAACCTTGACAAACACCATCTATGCAAGTGATCTTTGGAAGACCAACCACTAAGTTATGTGCTTGCATCTGCTAAAGATATCTATAGTTCAAGTGCCCAAATCTCTCATGCCAAATCTTTCTCATTGAATCAACATGAGCAACAAAACATGAACCTGGTGAAGACTCAAATCCATAAAATCGATACAAATGCTTCTCGTGATCAACTATCCCTATAGCAATAATCTTCTCAGGATCCTGCAACTATCTAGTAGTCACATTCTATGGAGTAAACTCAATTGTCTTCCCATCTCCAGAATGAAAAATCTGATATATGGAAAGTAGATTCATTGAAATATCAGGAACAAGAAGAACATCCTCAACACACCCATCTAGCATCTGAATGGAGCCTATCCTCAAAACTAGAATCTGTGAAGAGTTCCCAACTTCAATATGAGAAGTAGAAGTATGAAGAATGGAATCAAGAAGATCATGTGAATTGGTCATGTGATGTGAAGTGCCTGAATCAAGAATCCAACTGTCTGAAGATGAATTAATGGCCCGTGCTGAAAGAGATTTCACTTTGCCCATGGAAGAAGGCTTAGCCAATGAAATTTTGTGCTTCTACATAGCTTCCTCCAAGGCCTCTAATCTCTTAAAGCAATGAGTTGCATCATGCCCAGTTTTGCCACAAAATGAACAAGGTTCTCCTTTCTTTTTCTTGGACTTGGAAGAAGAATCTCTAGAGGTAGAAGAAGAAGGAGATGGAGTGGACTTCTGATTGTTCTTCGGCTTTGGTTTGGAGGGATTCTCACTACTAGAAGATGATTCTTCTTTGGGCTTCTTCTTATTCTTTCCTTTACCCTTGGAGGATTGAGCCATGAGAGCATGATTCTTAGAATTAGGTAAGGCATCCAACTGAATCAACTTGGCCTCCTCCCTAGTAAGATGCTCACAAAACAACTCAAATGTAGGAATTTTGTAATCTTTCCCCATTGCATCCATAGTTGAATATAAAGTAGAAGAAGACACTTGATAAGAGCCCTTCAACTTAGATAGAATCAAGAAGATACATTCATCACTAGATTTATCTTGCCCACATCCTTTCAACTGTGACAAAATCAACTTGAATTGTGCAAGGAAATCTTGAATTGAAGGAAATGCCGGGAGAGAGTGATTGTAGATCTTCTTGAAGTTGCAATACTCAGAACTAATTTTATTTTCCATACAATTCTTCAACTTTATCCCAAACATTCTTAGGTGTTTTACACTCCAAAATATGAAACAAAAAATTATTAGATACATGTAAGCAATTGAGCCCTTTTCCTTCATCCATTTTACATCTATGGACAAACTTTTCATAATCCCTTGTAAATTCAGGTTGTTTTGCATCTATCATTGGCCATAGATCCTTAGATTGTAACAATTGAGTCATTTTTAGCTTCCATGTATGATAATTGTGTGGAGTGAGTGGTTCAATTTTCCTTAGATCCACCATGAACACCAAAAGAAAGAAGAAAATGTGGCACTTAAATTGTGCCTTTCACCCCCCATAATGTATTAAAACTGATTTTTCAACCCCCCAGCAAATTACAATGAAGAAATTTTGCAATTTGTACAAGTGACAAGCTCAAATCAACCGTTTATAACAAACAGTGATTTTTACAATTTTCAAAAAAATGAACTTGCCAAAACTAAAAATAGAGGTTATGAATAGATTCCTTGCAATTTTCTGAGGAATTTCAAAAAAAATTTGCCAAATTTTGACTTTGTTTGCAAAAGTTACGCCAAGAACAAGCAATAAATGCACTTGTACCTTCAAGCTGAAAACACTAGCAAAATGTTTTAAAATCTAAAAAAATCACCTATACCACTATGAAGTTTGTTGAACCAGCTTTCCGATGATATCTTGTTTTTGAAAATCCGACTCCGTGGTGAAAAGTTATACAAAATTAAAAAAAAGGCCTATAAAATGCACCTTCAATGCTAAACAGGAGTAAAAATTGAAGACTGATTGGGCAAAAAATTTAAGCCCCCGGCACTGGCTCTCGGTCGCTCATGGGACCGTGCACTACTCAGAGATAAAATTTTGGGCGGTTATCTAACCGCTAGCAATTTCCATTGCTAGTTACATGGACAAGGTGAAGTTGAGCTGGCGGTTTTTGTTTGCACCGCCCACCCGGCGGTTTGGAGTTACCACCGCACACCTGGTAGTTCCCATCTGCCTAGCCATTGGCAGTTAAGGGACCACCCACCTAGCGGTTTGACCTTCACCATGGGTAGCTGGTGGTTGCAAACTATGCAATTCACAAAATATTCTGTGGGCTCGTCGTTCTTTGCAGCGCTTAAAGCACTTAATAATATTTTTTAAAATTATTTGGAAACTTTTTTAATAAAAATCAAAAAATTGCGAAAAAAATTTAAGAGCAGGAATTTTAAAAAAAAAATCTTTGACGATGATGTGTACCTTCGACCTGGGAGGCCGTACGACCTATTGGGTAAAAAAAAATTGCCCCAAAAACAACTTTTGCCGAATATAGGAAAATTATATATCAAAAAACTTAGAAACGGCCACTCAGACGCAATGAAAGGCTTTTTTTTTTCCCAAAATGCTCCTATAAAAAGTTTTTCACCAGATCTAAGCTCCAAACCCTTCTTTGCCAAAGTTGCAAATGGTGATGAAATTGAGTGAAACAAAAGCCAAATCTAACTTTTTTGAGCCTCCTGGACGCAATGGGATAGCCTAAAATACTGCCACTATAGCCAAAAGTGCTACAATCACTAGATCTCACCAAAAATGCATACATGCAATATAGGATACAAGAAACTCAAATCACAATAGAAATTGATGGAAACTCTCTAATAAAGAAATGGAAGGGGCTTGCCAGATTCAAAGCTCTGATACCATGTTGAAGTGATCAACCCAAGATCTTTAATCTGCAACACCAAAGAACCTCCACAAGAGATAGAGAGAAGCAACAATGGAAGATGTTATTCCACCAAACAAGGATTGCAATATGACACAATATGATCAATGTAATACTATACAATGTTATGTTATACAAAATATGCTAGAGATGCCTTGCTTATAAAGGCAAGGATGAGAGATAGGATAAGACAAGATGATGACAAGTGTCTTAATCCTATCACATGAGACAACTAACTCATAACTACCTAGGAAAGTGTAACTTCTAGATGAGACAACTAATGTTTATCTAGATAAGACAACTAATATCCTAAGTAAACTTAACATGTGAATTAAGTCCCCTAAGTCCCTAGTAAAGGAATAAACTAGGTACAAGACTTATTCACACCAACAAAAAACCATCAAAAATAACACTCTCCTTTGTTTTCATATTAGAAAATTTGCACAACATTCCTACATTCCAGGCAAAGTCCTTCTCTTTCTTTTACTGCACCCTTAATATTTCACCCATACAACTCATACTGCAACAATGAAAACTTTCTACTCCCCCTGCGAAGTAGACCCATTCATCAATCCAGATAAATGAAGAATTTGTGGATCCACTGGACTGATGCACCTCCATGTGCACCTAGTTCATAGGGCCAATGACCCCCAAATTCACCCTAAGATACTCAAAAGTATCCTTCAAAAGATCCTTAGTAAATATATTTGCAATATGTTTCTTTGTATACACATACTCCATCCTGACTTTATTCTCCAATACCTTCTCTCTCAAGAAATGATATTTGATAGATATATGTTTTGTTCTTGAATGCATTACCAGATTATTTGAAATGTTTATAGCACTTGTATTATCATAGAAGATAGGTATAGGCTCATCACATATCATTCCAATATCCTTCAGTGTTTGCTTCATCCATAAAACCTGTGTGCAGCAAGATGTTGCAACAATATACTCTGCTTCTGTAGTGGATAAAGAAACTGAATCTTGTTTCTTACTTAACCATGAAACCAATCTTCCACCAAGAAAGAAAGCACCTCCAATGGTACTCTTTCATTCATCTACACAACCAGCCCAATCTGCATCAGTATAAGCACTTAGAGTGAAATCATTATCCTTAGGATACCATAATCCATAATCCGGTGTGCCTTTAAGATATTTGAATATCCTCTTCATAGCTGTAACATGTGATTCTTTAGGTTCTTCTTGAAATCTGGCAACTAAACATACTGCATGCATGATATTTGTTCTAGTAGTAGTAAGATACAATAGTCCACCTATCATAGATCTATATTTTCTCTTTGTGGACAATGATTTTGGATTGCCCACACGATGCTTTACTCCTTCTAGGGTTTTTAACCTAAAAGGAGAAAGGGGGGATTGAATGGGGTCCAAAATGCAAATGTCTACACTCAAGATTAATGTAAATGAGATGTATTATGTCTAATTATGATGTAGTAATGTACTGATCTAAAATTAAGATGATTTAATGATGCAAAACCTAAGAAATGTAAAGTGTTTGAAAACACATTGTGATATGAAAAAATGCCTAAAAATACAAGTAAATGATGAAATAACATAATAGAATCAGAGACGTGCACCTGGAATTTGAAACTTGATGCTGGGAGATTCTAGAATCCTGAGAAATTGACTCAAAATATTGACTGGGACAATTACACCAAGTTGGGTGACTTAGTCCTAGTTTCAAGAAAACTTGTCGGAACAAGAATCTGCCAAATGGGTATCCAAAAATGCAGAAACCACTTTTCAGTCCTGAAAGTGGGACTAATCTGCCACTAGTGGTGACTTACTCCTCTTGTAGATTTTGGGAATCTCAGGATAGAATCTTGAAACCTTAGGTCTGCACTTGCTTTTCTAATAGGTGTTTGCACTTGATTCTACAGAAAATAGAATAAAAGGTCCCTCCAAGCTTGAATTAGGTTATGTTGACTTGATTTGCTTTTATGACTTGTTGACCACTTTTCAACACCTATTTCTTTGAAAAATATGCATACAAAGTCTACAAACACACATGCAAAGAGGTAAAAATGGTTGAGGGTTAGAGAATAGGAGTTTTCCTTGGTCAAACCCCACTTTAGTAATCAAACTCTAAACAATGAAATGCAATGGAAAGTGAATGATAAATAGATAACATGCAAGTGTCATAAACTTACTATGCCCTTGATGTTGAAAATTTGAAGATATGCAATGAAGTGCTCCAATGGATTGCTTGATTATGCTTAGAGTGCTTGAATGCTTGATGAATTAGGAGATTGTAGGACATGTAAAATGAGAGGAAATACCCTTATTTATACTTGATTTTACTAAATTTCCAAAAAATAACACATCACAGGCTGACCTCAAGGGTTAGAGGACAAAATCCCTCTAGAATTTTAAAATAATTTTAAGTTTTGTGCCAAAAAGTACTAAGTCATCCCTATTGGTGACTTAGTCTCACTTTAAAATGGTCGAAAAGTGCATTAAGGGGTCATTTAAACATGAGAAAGGGTTGAATTACTGATGAAAAGTCTAGAAAAGCATGAAACTGGGTTACAACACTTCACAACACTTTTCAATAAGACTTGGTAAGTGATAAAAAGGAGTTATTTAGGTGAATTATGATGAAAGGGTCCTAGAAAAGTGTGAAGGTGGGTTACAACACTTCACAACACATTTATAAGACATCCTATAAGTCTTAATGATTCACAAGGATCCAAGACCTATTGTGAATGTGTTGACCACATTACAACATTAAATCTAGGCAAAAATCAAGCCAAAATCCACTAGAAGGACCTGAACATGAAAAAGTAGAAGGATTACCATTTTTTGTTTCCACAGTTAGCCCCCACTATAGTGAGAGGATGAACTTGCTTCAAACTCGCACTAAAGTAGTCGATCATGCAACCAAGAGGAGTCTAAATGCACTAATTCTTGATAAGATGAGATAACGATAATCAAGAGGGATGATCAAGCCCCCAAGATCACGATCCCATGGCTAACCAAACATGAACGCAAAGGAACACACATGATGATGAGAACGGATGAAAGAAAGCTCTAATCGTATGTCGAACTCGTTGTAGATCAAATCTAGGCTGTTTGTTTGGAAAAAGAGAAATGTGTACTCACTCTGGGGCAACGAAACTTATGGTTGTCCGTTGGGTGAGAAAGCCCAAGTATACTCACTCTGGGGCCACATAACTTGTAGTTTTCCATGGGGTGAGAAAGCCCAAGTACACTCACTCTAGGGCCATGGATCTTCTAGTTGTTCGCTAGGTGAGAAAGCCCAAAAGGTGGCTATGGGGAACGTCATGCATCAGAATGGGCTTCCCACTCAACCATATCAAAGTTATATCTCCTAATAACTTTAATAAGGTGCCACAAAGACAATGTCATTTTGTGCTTCATGAGACAAGCAAAGCTTCATATGCTTAGAACTCATGAACAAATGCAAAGGTACCACATGTATGCAAGTTCTGTTATGCAAGTTAGCCATGTAAATGTAAAATGTAAGAAACGTTCAAAGGAGTATTTTTTAGTTCATGCAAGGTCTATCACTTAGGGAACATTGTGTCTAATGTCTCCAAGAGAGGACCAATAAAAGAATAGAAAATTTACAACTTAGGGGATGCAGTGCATCACATCAGGCTACCAAGAGGAATGTAATATGCTAAGATAGATCACACTCATGAAAGACATCACACCCAGAGTTATCGACAAAGTGAAAAATGCATCGTATAAAATGACAAGGCTAGACTAAGAACCAAGAAAAAGGGAAAATACAAACGAATAATGCCAATGTATGGCCCCACTTTAAAGGAATTGCTACACACCGCTCTGTGAGCAATTACTTTAAAGTAGAAAATGAAAAATGTGAAAAGAAACAAGACATGAGAGCCAACTTGGAAAGCCCCTATGCTAAGTCATGTGTTTCTGAGTAAGGTTGCATCATGCAAAGGAAAGAGAAAGAAAAGAAAGAGAGGTTTCCCCCAAAAAGGAAAACACCAAACACATAAGGGATCTATGGATTTGGGGTCAGTATGTTTGTTGCTGCAATGTTTTTAGTAAAGAGCTCAGAACTGTCATCATTCCCCAAAGACACATACAACTGGAAGAATGACACAAAGAGAGTGAAAAAAAGAAAAATAAAGATCCATTTTGGGAGAACATGGAAGATACATATTCATCTCAATGCTTTGCATCATCTCCAAAAGGAAAACACAAGCAAAAAAAAAATGAAAGGCGAAAGAAAAGGAAAAGATTTTGTGTCAACATGAAGGAGACATTTTGGTCGCAATGCCTTGTGTCATCCCCAAAATGAAAAACACAAGAAAAGACAAATTAAAAAGGAAAGGAGACCATTTGGGTCAACATGGAAGAGACATAGGGCATCTGAACACTTTGTGTCATCCCCAAAAGGAAAACACAAAACAAAAGCGAAAAGGAAAAGTACGAAATATAGAAGAATAGAGGTGCGAATAGAGGAAGTACACAAAGAGAGAGGACATCAAATGCACAGCATGGGGGAACACGATATGCACATGCAAAAGAAGAAAAGAAAAAGAAATTATAAAATGTCTAGTAATGCAAATGTAGGTCACGCATGAAACAATTCATCCGCCTCCCAATCTCAATGGGTATAAGCGGAAGATGAATAACGTATCTAAGGGACAAGGACAAATGCATTACGAGGTCAAGGCTAAAAACTTCTTGCCCCTCAGCGAGTGCAAGGAAAGAATGATCCAAAATGGATGATGGGAAGGATCATGCAATAGTGAGAATGGAAAGTTCTTACAACTATTGCATGATGAGGTTGGTGATAGGATACTATGGGATGACAGGATAACATTCTGTATTAGTGAAGTGATGATACATTTTCATATGTCCTTCAATGTCTAACATTCATCAGTTCGGTGTCCAAGAACACGATGATATTTACAATATGGTAAGTTGGAATCTTTAAGATGAATGACCAACCTATTTGAAGGTGGTAAAATTATAAGGCCTTTATTTAAAAGCATTTGGAGTTTCCTTTCACATTCAAGTGGTGGATGGAGAGGAAACTTTAGTTGTTTCAATTTATAAGGTCATTTACGTTTACTAGATTCTCCTTTTTCATGGATTGAAGGAGGAAGAGGACACATGGGGATCCTAGCATCCTTGTCAGTGGTATCATGTAAGGGGTGTTCACGTGGAAGAAGAACATTCAAATCAGAAGGGGAATCAAAGATCATTGTGCCATCATCTCGAGGTCTCCAATATTTAAATGGAGGCTTGTCATTATGAGGAGGATCTTGATATCCTAATCCTATTGTGTTTTCATATGTTGATCTTTCTTCTAACAGTTGGGGAATGTCATGTTCGATTGTTGTGTTACATCCTTGTTTGCTTCAGATAGTAAAACCCTTACCATATGTTTCTTCAAAGTTGATTGGTGTGTTTGTAACTTTGTGATCATAAAATGGTTGGGGAGTTGCTTGTTTAGAGGAACTAGGTCCACTTGTTGGAGGGAACTTAGGTCCTTCATTCATCTTACGATGAAGATAGCCAAATGTATTAGGGGGTGTAACAGTAGGAAGGTGTAGACATCAAAAATATACTGATTGACATTGTGCATTCGATCCTAACTTACTAACATCGTTTCTTCCTAAATCATCCCTCAGTCTAACCATTTAATCAAATTCCCCTATCTGATTAAATTCATCAATATCCTCTCTTGGTTAAATAAATCACTTTATCTAAATCAAGTCATTTCTCTTGTTAATTAAATCAATCCATCTGATCTAATTATCCCTATTTAATTAAATAATCAATTTATTTGATTAAATCTCTAAGGTTTGTCCATTAAATTAAAAAAATTAAAACCTTATTTGATTTAATCTAACACCACCCCTTTTAATTAAATAAATCAAAATCTTTATTTAATTAGCCTCTTATCATATTCCTCTCTTATCTGATTTAAATAAATCCATAAGTCTAAGTCAAATAAGTCACATCATCTAATCTCCTATTAAATTAATTAACCTTGATTAATTTAACCTCATTTCATGTCACGTCCTCTAGATAATGCAAGTTGCACATGAAAAGAGATTTAATTCATTTATTAAATCTCTATTTTCCTCACATGGCATCTTTTGGAATATTCTCTCAATTTGAATTCAAAAATTTCAAGTCAACATGTACATCCAAAAAGGCATTTAAAACCTCTTACATGTCCTTTGCCTTGATCCAAGTGGCATTTATTGCATTTTCCCTTCCCTCTTACATGTCATTTCAACAAATTTGAATTTCAAATATTGGCATTTATTGGCACAAACCCCAAATCTTGCACAACCATCATTCATTCATAGCTTGACAAGTGGCACCTTGCCATTGGTTGAATGTTAGTCCCACATTGCTCAAATTTGGGCATTCATCCATCTTGAAATCCTATAAATGAAGAGCTCTTCTCCTCATTTTATCATCCACCAACATTGCAAAGTTACCATGCTCAAATACTTAGCCATTTCCATCCATCATTCAAATTTTTAGCTAGGCTTTTTGCAGATTTGGCTTGGAGTTCTCATCTTCTCATCAAAGTGGATCAACATCATCTTCAAACTGTCAAGATTTCATCATAGGGATTGGGAAAGGGCCAATTTTCACATCAAATTGGCACCAATTCCCCCATGGGATCAAGTGTTTTCTATTTGAATTAGGATTGAATCAAGTTTTTATCATTTTCTTTGTGTTCTTCGTTATTTTCATTCCTAGTTTAATTTGTAAATGGATTTCATGGGGAATCCTTCTTTTAGCTTGCAAATCCTTGTCTAACTCATTTATTCATGTTGTTTTGCAGGTACTAGGAAAATGGTTCGCACATCTAGCGCTAGAAGGAGGGCTTGAAGTCATTATTTCTAGCATTTCCTTGAAATTTCTGCATTTCTTAACACATAGGAAATTCCAATGCCGGCTCATCAGCGTCGTTGTTTTTGGCACTGTGAGCTCATCAGCGTTGTTGTTTCAGCGACGCGAGCTCGTTAGCGTCGCTATATAGCACTGTGCAAACATAAACACTGCCAGTGGACTCGTCCCGCCAAGAATTTTTGAAATTTGAACTCCGCCGCTGGACTCGCCGATCTGCAAAAGTTTTTGAAAAATTCTTAAACTTTGACGCTTTCAAAAATTGCGACGCTGGGTGAAAAGAGCAACGCAATTGTGCTCTCTGTCCTGACACAGAGTGCCACTGACTGGTAAGCGGCGCTATAAGAGAACCACTGAGAGGAAAAAATAGTGACACCTTCACGAGTTGTGACGCTGGGAGACAATAAAAGGGAAAATTTGAATTTTTTTTAGCACGTGTTTTTAATGATTGCTTCTTCCTCTATTTTCTGCTTTTTAAATTTGTATGTTTTTCCATAATCTGACTATTTTTCACCTTTGTAGGTTAGAAGCCAAAAAGTAAAGGAAGAAGGAGCATGGTGATGATATCTTGTCTAATCAAAGTGTTTTTAAACACTTAAGTGTTTGTTTAACACTTCTTTAATAATTTTTCATCTTTTTCTTTCTTTAGAACACTACCTCTCATTTGGGTTTAAAAATGATTCCTTTTGTTTATTTCTTGCAAAAGGATTAAAAAGAATCTTAGCATCAACAACTTACTAGATTTTGTTTATGGATTAAACAATTGAACAAATGTCTTTCACTTGTGATTTGGTGCTCTAAAATGAACTCACATATTTCTTTGAGGATCTAAAAAGAACAAGTGTAGTTGTATTTTTTGTGAGGGCTTACTTAGACTAAATCCATTGGAAAATGACGTATGTGCTTCTCTCACGCTTTATAGCTATCTTGAGAATCAAAAGGTCTTTTCCATGACTTTGGCTTAAGACAAAGCAATCACCTCCACACTTCGATTTGGGCTTAAAATTGAACAAACTATTATCCGAGTGTGAGTGGGGAATTTTTTGCGTACATTCTCTCTTCTTGTTGCCAACAAGGATTGATCGAGTTACGAATATTGTTCTTCATTTGCCTTTGTTTATCCTAGAGGGCCTGCCTTGGGGAAAAAGTACTCACCCAAGGGAACGACTCAACTGGTAACACTCTAAAGCCAAGAGTATTTCCAGCTGGGATATAAATGTGGATATTGGAAGAAACACCAATATCATGTGGTTGACTCCAACAAGATGGATCTGAAAGGGGACTCTTGCCACGTTGGGTCAACTAATACGAATGGAAAGTCCTTAATAAAACCCATGTGCTAGAATTTTCCAAAATCCTTTATCTATTTGTTGGTGCAAGAACGGTCATTCTGAAGCCACCCCACACTTTTACAGTCTTCTAGTAGAAATGAAAAGCGTGCCATGGGAGTTTCATGGGTGTTGATGCTTGGCTACACTGATTGACATTAATGAGCCGTGGAGGGGAGCCAGTGGGGTCAAGCATCTAACCATTCGCTAGAGATAAGCATAGCTGGACTTGTCCAAGTGGGAATCCAACAGATATTTTCTTACACATCCATAGGATTGTACTTATTCTTGGGTTACAAAATGCATTGCTTGATCGAAAATATCATGGAAACAAACACTTGAACCTCATCCAAATTTAAAACCCTTTTGAAGACAAATACCATTGACACAATCCATATGTTATTGGTTTCCCTTGGGATTCACATCTTTAGAGGTTTCTAAGCATTGGATTAGATCTCAATTTGTCTTCTTAAGTAAACAATAGGGAAACCCTTTGCCTTAAGTTCATTAAATTTCCACATAACATATCTTGTGGGGTTTGAAGAAATTAAGACATAAGACATCTTAGTTTGAAAACATAATTGAAGAAAGTGTTTTTGGTAAAATAAAGACATTAAGAAAAGCTAAGAAAAATGAACTTTCATATGTGTTGAAGACTCCAAAATCCCAAAGCACAAATCATTGATTGAAAATCCAAAAATGAATGTTCAAATAAAATCATTTATTAGTTACAAAGGTCATTAGGAAGCATTTGCATGCTCTTCAATACCTAGATCTAGGCAAACAAAGTGTCCTTTTTAGGTTCATCTTAGGATCAAACATTATCAAAATCTTTTTCATCCATCCAAAACATCAAATCAAAATCCATCTCATCATCACCTTTTGGGAAAATCTTGAAACTAGGCTTTATGGCAAAATCAAAACCATCATCAAAAACATTGAGACAAAATCCTTGAAAACATTTTATAAAAACACCTTTGGCTAGGTATGTGTAAATGCATCCTTTTGCATATGCTTAGTCAAAACTATCAAAATCATCTTGTCTAGCTTAGTGTATGTAGATGAATCCTTCTCCATATGCTTAGTAAAACAATCATCTTGCTTGAATAGGTGTGGGTAGATGCATCCTTCTCACACATATTCAAATTATCATCCTTTGAACAAAGCTATCCCTTAGATCATCATCCAACATCTTAGGGTCTTTTTGTTCAAAATCCAAAGCCAAATCAAAATCAAGGACAAAAATCTCAAAATCAAAAATCCGCAAGTTCTAAAAGCCTAGTGTCTCATTCAAGATTTATCAAAAGTCAAAAGAATCCATATCATTCATCCCTAACATCATCATCATATCATCACCTTGATCCACAAAAGCATCCTAAAACTTTCACTTTGGGACATAAAATAGAGATCATTCCTGTTGGTGTAATTAAATGTCTTGTACCTTGTCCTAGGTCATAATTACACCTTAGTTAAGTTTACTTAGGGACCACATAGGAGGTTGTTGGAGAATCTCCACTTTTGGTGGACTTGACATGTCATTATCTCATCATTTTCACCTTTTGTAGACACATCATGTGATTATCTCTCCATCTTTGGTGGAGTGATAAGTTTTCCTTGTTGTCTCATGTCATAAGATTCTGACACTTGTCATAATCTTATGCCCTTCTATGTTCTCACCTTGGCTATATAACCAAGGGGTCTTTCTCATTTGTAATCAATCATAATAAGCATATCATATTAATGACATTGAATACAGTTTATTCTTGTTATAATATTTCTCTCTTTCTTGTGCTTTCCATTTGGTCCATAGATCTTGGGTGGCATCCATAGCAATTCTAACATGGTATCAGAGCGTGTTTGGAGCCATTGGAGAGTCTTATTCTGAAGAGAGATTCCAGATTTGAGGAGGTTTTGTTCATGGCTCTTTGTTGCAGGTTCAAATCTGAGCTTGCTGGTGAAAATCTGAGCTCACCATTGTGTCCAGAAGGTTCGAGATAGTCGATTTTGCCTTTTGTTTCATCCAAATCGGAGATACGAGGCAAAATCTATGAGGGTTTGAAGCTGAAGAGTGGTTGCTAGATCCAGAAGGTAGCTGCAATTTTGGAGCATTTTGAGTCAAATCTGACCCTGCCATCGCGTCCAGAAGGGCCAAAAACCTTAAGATCGACTGTCAAATTGTCCGATTCAAAGCAAGCCATCCGGTGAGGCAAATTTTTTTTACCCAAGAGCCGTACGGCCCCCCAGGGCGTCATAATTCGTCGGTACGATTTTTTTTTAAAAAAAATATTATTCAGTTTTTAAATATTTTTCTGAAAATTTTCAAAAAAAAAATATTTATTTGGTACCGATTATTGTAAAAGTTTTATTTGAAAAGTCAAAAAACATATATTAAAAAAAAGTTGCAGACTGGTACTGCCTGCGCAGTACCTGCGCAGACAGTACGCAGACCTGCGTACAAAGCCTGCCACGTGGCCGGCTTCTATTCGCGGGCCCCCTCTTCCATATTGCCGGCGTTCAACAAAAATTCCGGGAAAATCAACCGGCGATCGCTGCATAAAGAATCCCGGCGGTGAACTTTGAAAAATCGGGCGATCTTCGACAAAATCCGGCAATGAGAATATTCCGTCAAAGGGCATATTCTGTTATCTTTTCCGGCAAGTAGCGTCTTCGGTTGACGGGCGCCCGGACGTCAAGTTTAAGCCCCTTGTCGAAGAATATTCCGCAGGGACAGAGTATATTCTCTTTTGACGGGCGGGAAGACGTCAAATTTAATCATTCAATTTACTCACGTCATCAGTGACGTCAGCAGTTGGTTTGAAAATTTTTTGCCCCTCACCATTGAGCTTTTCATTTTTGCAGTCGAACTTTGAAGCTTCATAACTCAGTCATTCTGACTCCTTTTTTTGAGCAATTTTTTTTTATTTGGGCTAGAATTTCGTGATCTACGCACTGGTACAATCAGTTTTTGGTTTTGGTGCCTGGTTTTTCCAGAATTTTCAGATTCTCACAGATGTTGCTACTTCGTCCTCATTTTGGAACTTCGGGAGCTCATATCTTGCTCCTACGGTAACATTTTTTAGTGCATTTTTTTTTAAAGTGCATTATTTTTCCTGTACTTCTCAGTGGTATGAACAGATTGATTTTATTTTGTACCAAAAATTGTACTTGATACTGTGGCCTATTTTGGCATTTGTAAGCACTAAGATCAAGTCTAGCTTGCTGTTTTTGGCATCTATCAACTGTAAACGCACTAAATATAAAGTGCCAAATCAGATATTTCTTGGGGGGTTTCTTGATTGAGTGATTTGGGGGGGTAATCTTGCAGTTATTGTTTGCATTCTTTTGCTTGATTTGTGTTCTTACAATGGGGAGATCTCAAATTGAACCCCTAAATCCACATAATTATGCTACATGGAGAAAATTAGTAACAAACTATCTCATGATGAAAGGTCTAATAGGTCATCTAAAGGACACAATTCAAAAACCTATAGATGCTAAAGAATTGGCAATGTGGGAGATTGATCGTGAGAAAACACTTGGATGCATATGTTCAGTAGTCTCATTTGATTTGCAGTTTCATATTGAATCATGTAATACACTTAAAGAGGTATGGGATACTTTTGAGAAATTGTATGGCAAAACAGATAAGATTAGAGGCTATCAGATTGATAATGATTTGATGAATCTTGATCCTAAAAGTTTTGACCACATCCAAGACTATATCTCCAAAATCAAGCAACTAAGAACACAGTTAAAAGAATGCACTATTGAAAAAGAGGATTTACTGTTGATTCTGAATGTGTTATCCAAGCTTGGTCCTGAGTATTCAGTGTTTGTTTCTAGCTTTCATACCCATCGACTTTCTATGGGAGCATCATATGTTGATCCTAAGTTTGATGACTTTGCAAATCTCCTAATCCAAGAGGAAGCTAAGTTAATGAACATGGGTCTAATCAAGTCTTCCAAACCACAAGCATTGGTGGCAAATGAGTCTAAGGTACAGAAAGAATTAGACAATCTTGATAAGAAGAAAAAGAAGAAAAAGAACAAGCCACACAAAGAATCAGAATCCTCATCATCAAAAGGAGAAACATCTAAGAAGGAGAGACCTTTTTGTGCATATTGCAAGAAGGATGGACATGGAGAACATTAGTCCTAGGTCATAATTACACCTTAGTTAAGTTTACTTAGGGACCACATAGGAGGTTGTTGGAGAATCTCCACTTTTTGTGGACTTGACATGTTATTATCTCATCATTTTCACCTTTTGTGGACACATCATGTGATTATCTCTCCATCTTTGGTGGAGTGATAAGTTTTCCTTGTTGTCTCATGTCATAAGATTCTGACACTTGTCATAATCTTATGCCCTTCTATGTTCTCACCTTGGCTATATAACCAAGGGGTCTTTCTCATTTGTAATCAATCATAATAAGCATATCATATTAATGACATTGAATACAGTTTATTCTTGTCATAATATTTCTCTCTTTCTTGTGCTTTCCATTTGGTCCATAGATCTTGGGTGGCATCCATAGCCAATTCTAACAATTCCAAAAGAATAGAGAGATTCATCTCCCATATTCTCAAAGATTGATCCTTGTTTTATGGTTCAAACGAGATCTCAATACAAGAAGAGTATGGAATCCAACAAAGAAACACCTGCTTCAAACGATCTTAGCCAAACTAACACAAAAATGAATCCAACAAAATCAAGCAACCCATTGACCCTCATCATCGCAACATCCCCAAGAATAAAATCAAGGAGAGGACCTCACTTTCAGAATGTCTCACGAGGAAATGACAGAAATGCTCCAAAATCCGGACAACCATAGACTCAACAACATTATGATGAGACTTAACCCTTCGTTATACATGCTTGAACTAGTAAAACAAGGGGCCAAGTTGCCTTCGGATTTTGATGTGAGTACTATCATGGACACATCATTTCCCCCAATTTCATCCACCATCCCCATTTCATCTACACCCCCATCTCAAAACGTCACACAGAACATTCCACAAATCACAACATCATTTGCTCCAACCCAACCAAATGTCAACAAGGGAAACACATTCCTCAATGCTCTTCAATCACATCCCCTTGTTAATAATCAAAACATGGACGCAAACACCACCTTGGAACAAAAAATACCTGAAAACCCATTGCACAAAAATGTTCCGCTCACATTCCATCACGATCCATCATCATCATTTTTTCACGCAACACCTCAGACACCTCTTCTCACAAATTCACAAGAAGAGGGAGATATGTTCGGACCAGGGGGCCTATTTGATACCATGACATCTTCACAACAACTCACACCCCTTACATTTCCACCTCTCTCGCCATTGCCATTATCATCTGTATCACTCCTTGGTTTTGGGCTTCCTCCCCTACCAAGTATCAATCAGACCTATATCCCAACCATCAATCAAAGCATTGCACCAAACACTCAAAATTTGTCGTTGATATCGCAACAACAAACGACAAATACACAAGCAATGGCAACATCATCGAACACACCCCTAGCATCACAAAGCATGGTCTCACAAGGACCAATCACATCAATACCACTATCCAACACCCAAAATATCAACACAACATTATCACCTACCACCATTCCAAAACCACCTTCACCCCCACCACCACCAACGTTCACCACATCAAATCAATATGATGTGGCATTGCAAGCTACTTTCCAAAGAGGATACCAACAAGTCCAAAAACAAAAAGTTGTGCAACAAGCCGCTCAAGCTGCACAAGCTACCAAAGCTGCACAAGCTGCCAAAGCTGCACAAGTCACAATACAAGCACAACAAGCCACACAAGCTCAAGCTTTATTGCAACAGCAACAACAACAAGCCACCCAAGCCACACAAGCATTGCAAGCCCAAAGGGTCATGCAAGCACAACTTTTATTACAACAACAAGTTGCACAAGCACAAGCAGTACAAGCTCAAGCCCAAGCGCAAGCGCAAGCTCAATATCAAACACAGCAAGCACAAGCACAAGCACAACTTCTTGCACAACCAGCGCAATTGTAGGCATATCAACAAGCATTGAGGCAAACCAAGAGCAATGAGAAGTAGCAGAATTAGCAGCCCAACAACAAGCATTGTTGGAAAAACAACAAGCGTTGTTGGAGCAACAACAAGCACAGCAACAAGCACAAATCCTAGCGCAACAACAGCAAGATCAACAACAGGCATTGTTCATACAAAAGCAAGTAGAAGCCTACTTCACTCGACAGAACATGCAGATACCATTAAACAATGCACCAACCAACCCATCCATCCAAACCATGATTCAAACACCTCAAAACACTTTCATCCCACCCCCTGATACCCAGAATGATGTGACGACACAACTCAGGTTGCTCTCGCAACAAGTGCTTGACCTTCAATCGGGGCAAACGACCAAAACGCCAAGCAACTTGTGTCCCTATCCATTTGATAGGAGCCTAGACATGAAACCATTCCCTAAGGGATTTGAAATCCCCAAATTTGACAAGTATCGAGGGATGGGAAACCCTGAAGATCACATCAAGGAATTCCAGGTTCATTGTATGGAGGTCGCATATGACAATACTTATCTGATGCGGCTATTCCCTAGGAGCTTGGCAGGTCCTGCTATAGAATGGTTCTCTCGCTTACCTTCAGGCATTAGAACATTCAAAGAAATTAGAGACGCATTCATTAGGAACTATGCATGTAACATTGCAATGGATGTCAATCTCGAAGAATTATCAGCTCTGAAACAAGGAAAGAACGAGTCTTTCACCTCATTCCTTCAACGATGGCGATCCAAGGCCAATTGGAGCAAGTGGACCATGCCAGAAGAACAACAAGTTTGCACAATCATCACCAACCTTGAAAGTCGCTTAGCATTTCATCTCAAGGTTCAGGGTATCACAACGTATGAGCAATTGATCTCCAAGGCACTTAGCATCGAAAGAGCCCTTGTAACTCAACCTACTGAATCAACGTCATATCATGAACAACAAAACAACTACCCCCCATCAAATTACAATGATAAACCTTGAAAGTGGGCAAGAAACAAAAATGTCACTAATGATGGTGTCGTTGATGCCAAGGTGGTCATTAGTGCCCCACGTCAACATACACCCACACCGCAAATCCAATCACAACGCCAAAACACTCATCACACAACATACCAACCCAATAATCCCACCATCAATAACCTCACTGACCAAAGGGGACCTCCCCAATGCAAAAGTTATCCAAAATGCAAATACGCTATTTTGGGGGAACCATTGGAGGACATAATGAAAAAATTGATTAACAAAAAACTTATCAAACCTCCCACATTCGAGAACTACCAAGAACCCGATGTCAAACCCCCTTGGTACAACGAGAATCAACTTTGCGAATTTCACAAAATTAAAGGTCACACCATGAACAACTGCATGAGACTCAAAAATATCATCCAAGATCTTATCGATAAGAAAATCATAAACGTGGAACAACCTACCGGAAATCAAGATCTAAAAATCTACACGAATCCAATGCCAAATCATGGCAACAAAGGGAATAAAAATGATAAAGGGAAGGGTAGTGTAAATCATGTGTATGAATCTGTCATTGCCTTGCTAAATGAAGATTGCATGGTTATCACCATCAAGGGTGCCCATGTCGAAGATTGTGGAGTCACCACAAGAGGCGGCAAAGTCACCATTGTAGGATCATCCCAACCTAACAGAGTCCCTTCATCTAGATTTGTTCCGCATACCTACAATGTTGTAGAACAACTCAAGAGAACGCCAGCACACATCTCCATCATGGAGTTGTTAAAAAATTCATCAACGCATAAAAAGATCCTTGAGAAAGCATTAGCCTCATCCACTGTCCCCGTAGATCTCGATGCAAAGCAATTCCAAGCTATGGTTAGAAATATCATAACACCTAATCTCCTTACATTCTTTGACCAAGATTTCCCTGCCCAACCATCTCACAAATGTGCACTTCACTTGGAAGCCATTGTACACAAAAGAAAAATAAAAAGGGTCTTGGTGGATGGAGGTGCAGGTTTGAGCATCTATTCTCTCAGCCTCGTTAAGCAGTTGAAAATATCAGAAGATTTCATTCACAAAGGAAAGGGAATCACGATAAGAGCATATGATGACCAAGAAAGAGTGTCTCAGGACATGATTAAACTCCCTATTCAAGTAGGGCCAATGCTCATGGAAACCACTTGTCAGGTCTTGGACCTTGAACTGCCATACAATATCCTCCTGGGATGCCCATGGATTCATGCGATGAAAGCTGTAGCATCAACTTTCCACCAATGTGTGAAATTTACACATAATGGACAAGAGGTTACCGTCCATGGAGATCCTGAGTCATTTTCATATTGCAAGAATCTTGAAGCCAAGTATTACAAAGTACCCCAAGTACCAAAGAATGATGAAGGCCCATCCACACCATACATTGACCCCGCCACTCTCGCGTCCACTTCTGCGATAGAGACACCCGCCATCCCCACCATCCCCACCATCTCTGATATCAAGCTCATCATCTAGGAGGATGGTTGTGGAAGCTAAAAAATTCCCTAACAATGCTTTTGTGATAGGAGAGTTACCACAATCTCCTAGATCACGGGGACGCCACAAGAAAATCAAGCCTCCACATCACAACCTATCCTATCCCGCATTCAAAAGATGGGGAGACCTTGGCCATGAGGTCATTGAAGCAGATCCATCTCACATGTTGTATCAAGATGAAAGACTAGTGGCTAATTTACCAATGGATGAAAGAAGCAAGGGCCTACACATGATGCTTGCAATGGGTTACAACCGAAATCAAAGACTGGGACAAAATGACAATGGGCTCATAATACCTATCATACCAAAGACACGACCCATAACAAATCTTGGTCTTGGATGTGCCACTCCGAGAATAACCATACATGGCTGGGGTCCTTCGGTTAGAGCCACTAATGTTTCTCCTCAGCCAGTACTAGTACAAGTACACTCACCAATAGTCACAGGTAGGGGCGCACATAATTTTATAACTGAGCCCTACATTAGTAGCGATGACGAGGATACCTTATCCAATCTACCTAGGCTATTCGAAGATACCACCCTATCTATGATTAGTACCATATCCTTTGAACCAAATAGTCAAAATCATGAGATTCGTTTAGTCTACCCCCAACTGATCGACTATGACCAACGAGGACCACCAGTTCTTGATACATTCAAAAATGATGAAGCACTCTCAGAATTCATGGGATTGAGGGATAACATTCCAGATGGAGATCACAAGGTAGGCTTTATAATAGAGTTGGACACACACGCCTATTATGGGGAAACGATTGAATCTTTTAGTCACAAAAGTGAGAAACTAAGAATCATATCCAAGTCCTTGAGTGAAAACCACACTATGGCACTCTCGGACAAGAAAATAGTAAAAAGAAAGGACATATCCAACGGTGAAAACTTTTCTGAGGTAGCCGAGGATGAAGGATTCAATCTTCCCTTAAGAGCTATTCATCAACAGAAATCCACAGTCTTGGCAAAAAAATGCAATCCGGTCAACATAGGAATAGAGGAGGCCCCGCATATCACATTTTATGCGGAATCACTATTATCAGAAGAGCAAGAACTCCTAGTAGCATTCCTAAAGGAAAGACAAATAAACTTTGCATGGATTTATGCTAATATGCCAGGGCTAGATCTAGAGACAGTGGTTCATCACTTAGCAGTGTATCCAGAAGCAAAAATAGTCAAACAAAAGCTTCGAAAGATGCATCCTCAAATCACTTTGTTAGTCAAAATGGAGCTCAAAAAGTTGTTAGATGCAGGATCCATTCGACCAATCAATTATCCAAAATGGGTGTTAAAATTTGGTACCTGTTTCAAAACCTGATGGAGCTATCAGAATCTGCATATACTTCAAATATTTGAACAAGCATGTCCAAAGGATGATTTCCCGCTTCCCAACATCGACATGATAGTAGACATGACAGCAGGACATCAGATGCTATCATTAATGGATAGATTTTCAGGATATAACTAGATCATGATAGCAAAAGAAGATCAACATAAGACTGCCTTCACTTGTCCATGGGCGACCTACTGTTGGAACATGATGCCATTCGGCCTAAATAATGCAGGACCAACCTATCAAAGGGCCATGACACTAATATTCCATGACATGATTCATAAAACAGTCAAAGACTATGTTGACGACATTCTAGCTAAATCAAGGAAAAGAAAAGATCATATAGCAACTCTAAGTGCTATCTTTGACAGATTGGAAGAATACAAAGTCAGACTAAATCCCAAGAAGTGGATCTTCAGCATACAATCAGGTAAATTTCTAGGATACATAGTCTCTATGAGGGGTATCGAGGTGGATCTGGAAAAAGTGAAAGCAATCCTTGAGATGGAAGCACCAAAGACATTAAAACAACTGAGAGGTCTCCAAGGCCAACTTCAATCCATCTGACGGTTCATAGCACAACTGGTAGACAAGAAAAACCCATATTCTCACCTACTCCACAAGGGGGTAGCATACAAATGGGATACAAAATGTGAAGAGGCATTCAACAAGATCAAGGAATATCTACTGACACCACCAGTTTTAATGCCACCTATCCCACGAAATCCATTAATCTTATATGTATCAGCAACAACAACAGCCCTAGGAGCTCTCTTAGCCCAGCATGATGAAAATAGAACAGAGATGGCTATCTACTATATCAGTAGGACAATGGTCAGCCATGAGCTAAATTACTCATTCATCGAGAAAGCTTGCCTCGCAGTAGTATTTGCATCCCAAAAATTCAAACACTACATGTTGGCACACAAGACAAAGCTCATTGCAAAAATTGATCCCCTCAAATATCTACTATCAAAGGCAATGCTAACTAGCAGAATGGAAAAATGGGTAATGATATTATCAGAGTACAACATTGGGTATGTGGAGCAGAAATCCATTAAAGGTCAGGTTATTGCAGATCAACTAGCAGAAGCACCTATGTATTATGAGAATCCCCTTATCTCAGAGTTTCCAGATGAGTCTATTTTTAACCTCAACATCATTGATCACTGGAAAGTATACTTTGACAGCTCATATACACAACACGGATCAGGAGCTGGTGTCTTCTTCATCACCCCCACAGGGGGACTGCATACCAAGGTCATACAAACTAGCATTTCCTTGCACAAATAACATAGCAAAATATGAGGCTTTGACTATAGGCCTCAGGATAGCATTGCAATGGAATATCATAGCCCTCAAAGTCTACGGAGACTCTCAGTTGATCATAAATCAGGTCAATAATGAATATCAGACTAAGGATGATAAGCTCACTCCATACAAGAAATTGTTGGAGACTCTAAAAGAATCCTTCATTGACATAACATTTGAGCAGATTTCAAGAACCAACAACAAAGCAATGAACGCCATGGCAACAATTGGATCCTTGCTGAATATCCCTAACAATGTCCCAAGATACGAATTCTTGATTGAGCAGCTTCTCGTTTCAGCATTCAAGGTACCAGAATCAGAATTCGTGTGTGAAATTGTTGGTCCTAGTGATCCTTGGTACCATGACATCTACACATATCTCCACATAGGAGTCATACCCACTGACCTCCTATCAAACCTAAAACGAACCTTTATCAAAAAGGCATTCAAATTTGTCATCCTAGGTGATACCTTATACTGTAGAAGCATAGAAAGTACCTTGCTACGTTGTTTAAATGTTGAGGAGGCATTATCCGCTCTAAACGAGGTTCATAATGGTATCTATGGCTCACACTCGAGTGGAATAACCATAGCCAAGAAATTGCTGAGGATGGGGTATTACTGGCCCACAATGGAAAGAGAAGCACATGATCATGCTAAAAGGTGTTTACAATGTCAGCAGCATGGGGACCTCATCCATGCTCCAGCTTAAGAGCTTCACCTAATCGTCACACCATGGCCCTTCTTGCAGTGGGGACTCAATCTCATTGGCAAAATCACTCCCACCTCATCCAATGGCCATAAATTCATTATCACTGCAACTGAGTACTTCACAAAGTGGGTGGAAGCCATACCCATGACGTATATCACTGGGAAGTAGATCTCAAAATTTATCCTGAACTATCTCATATGTCATTATGGTGTCTCCCAAGCCATTATCATAGATAATGGTACATCATTCAAGAACCAGGAGGTTCGCGACTTGTGCAAGAAATTCAAAATCTAGCATCGCTTCTTCACCCCATATTATCCCCAAGGAAATGGCCAAACAGAAGCTACGAACAAAACCATCCTCAAAATCCTTAAGAAAATAGTTAATGACGCAGGTCATGATTAGCATCTATAGCTTAATCCCACCCTTTGGGCTTATCGAACTAGCATCCGCACACCCATTGGTTCCACCCACTTCTCCTTGTTCTACAGATCAGAAGTCATACTCCCCATTGAGATTGAGCTCCCCTCCCTCAGAATATCATTGCAAAATCTCATCACTGATGAGGACTATCAGGTGTCAAGATTAAACAAGCTGGAGTTACTGGATGAGAGACGAATAGATGCTTTAAATCACTTGCAAGTCTATCAAAATAGACTCAAATGGAGCTACAACAAGAAAATCAGAAGCAGAACTTTCCAAGTCGGAGAAATGGTCTTAAGAGAAAATTAGAAGAATGTCCTGAACCCCAGCAGCAAAGGCAAGTTTGAACCTAATTGGTTAGGACAGTTTTTCATAACACCAAGTTATAAATCAGGGGCATATCAACTATCAACACCTGAAGGGGAATCTCTGCAGGAGCCCATGAATAGCTCCCATCTCAAAAAGTTTTATGCCTAAATCTTCCAGGGTATAAAACCAAAAATCCAAAAAATCAGAAAAAGTCCTAAAAAAATGGTTACTTTGGTGAAAACATGGCAAATAGGCATCTTGGTGACAACAAAAAAAATCAAAAAGCAAAAAATCAAAAAAAGGATCAAAAAAATAGTAAAGAAAAAAATCGTCCTCTAGTGAGTGAAAACCACTTTGGTGGCACTTTGGGCAAGTACCTCGGTGAAAACCTCGCAAACAGGCGCCTTGTGTAAATAAGCACTTTCCATCCACCAGGATCTTTATGGCTTGATCTTCATCATCCATCCATTTCGATTCCATCATCCATCGCATTTAGGTCTCCATCCATCACTCATCCACTCACATCCACACCATAGCTTGGTCCTGTGTTCATATCATGATCCCTCCTAGTACTACTCGGCCCATCCTCAAGGTCAGTTTGTCCTACCTTTATCGGGGTAGTCTATTGCATCATGCTAGGGGCACGTTCTCATTGGATCGGATTCGTGTATGTTCTTAAAGTCCTCAAATCAGAAAATCCAAAAACATTAGATAATTAGAAAATCAAAAAACATTCAAAACATATCAAAATCCAAAAACAGATCAAAAAGTCATTCAAAAAATCAAAAATAGAGTCGTCTCGTCAAACTACATCGTCTCTGAGCTTGAACGTAGGCAAGGTTGATCTTTGATCATCCCCCGAGACATTTAGGTCAGTCCTATAGGAGTCCATCATAATAAACTGACATTTCATCATGTATATCATCGTCTGTAAATCGGTCAAGTCGTCAGTCGAACTACATGGTCTCTGCATCTATAATGTAGGCAAGGCTAATCTGTTGATCAGCCCTCGAGACCCCTAGGATAGGTCTTAAGGTAGTCTCTTGGTCAAAATCTCAGAAAATCCCAAAAACATCAAAAAATCAAAAATCAAAACATTTGCAAAATCTCAAAAATACCAAAAACAACCTCAAAACATTCCAAAAAATGTCAAAAACATCCAAATATTTGAAAAATCCATCTGCAATAAGCACCATCCATAATAAACTAACCATCATCATCAACCTTTGGCGAAACATTTGGAAACAACTCTAGCAGTTTAACAATAGAGCTCAAAACGTCAAGTCTTAAGTCTAAGTTAGTACCTAAGCAAGTTGGTTATCTCTTCGTACTAATAACACATCATCCAAACAGTCCCATATCAATCATCTGATAACATCATGTCCTAGGATGAATCCTTCCTACAGGGGGCATTATTTATCAGAAGGAAAACTTTGGATAAATGAAATAACGTGCCACCATCCACTAACATGTCCTAGGATGAATCCTTCCTACAATGGGCATTATCTTTTGGCAATAAGTTTTGGTTATCATCTTAGAAAACATATCCTTTTTCCATTAGTGGTATTGAAGAGCATCAGTTTTTTTGTTTACTCGGTCTTTATCTTTTGACTTATCTTATTTTGCACTCATTCCAAGGGCGTCTCGATGATATCCCAAAACAGCGGATTTAGAGAAATAGGAATGGGGCAACGATCATTATCTTTTGTCTGGTGTGCTTTTTGGACGTTCTTGCAAAATAACCTTGGTGAATACTTGCTTTGTTAGGTATGTATGGAAGAGGTATAGGGAAACTTGTTGACTATTGCAGGGATAGGTTTACCTTTCTGTGTTTTGGTCTGAGGTGTCTGAAACTTCTGAAGTGCATCCTAGCAAGGTTTTCGTATGTCAGGTGTGAACAAGAATACTCCTATCTATTTGTTGAGTCAAAGTCCATCACACTAGGTACCACGCCATCCTAGTTTGCTATACCTTGATGCATCGTACCACGTGTGTTATCAAAAATAAGAAAATTTGGCCCTTTGAAAATCCCAATTCCTCAGCAAGTAATAATCATCATCATCATCATTATATGCATTTGAGTCATCTTGCGTCTTGTTGAAATGACTTATTTTCTTACTAACCGCACTAACAAAGTACTATGACAGTTGATCACCATCATCATCGATCCTACATCCACAAATCATTAGTATATTGCTTAAGCATATCATATAGAAATCATTAGCACATTACATAAGCATATCATATACGAAACATACACATTGCATTTTAAAATAGGTGCATTCAGGACATCACATTCCACCCATTACATGGCATCTCATGGCATAACATTGATCATTGCATAAGCATTCATTCACATTTCATAACCATTTCATATTACCATTACATAAATCATCGCATAGTATGAATGGAAGCATCTCATAATCATTATAATCATAAACAATAGGAATATAAGTATTTAATTCATTACGCATCAGCATATAACCTTGCAATAACATACCATTGCATCACATACATCATCATTTAGAATAATAACATTAGTTATTCTAAGCATCTTGCATCATATCACGACCATCGCATCATATCACATCCATCCATATATAAGCATATTCCACACATCATTGCATAAATCAAATCATTTCACATTCTGCATTAGCATAAAATAAACCATCATATAGATAACATTATTGCACATCATATCATAGGTTAGCATAATATAGATCTGTTAGTCATAATCATCGCATACATCATTAGAAATAAAAGCATCCATAGGAACATCACTACGAAGCATATATAGAAATAAACCATCCATGCATAAATAAAAGTACACAGTACATCTCATCAAAATTGGCTCATATATACCATATCATCAATATCACTGTCATAGTACAAAGAATAATAATCGGATCACTGTACATATATGTCGATCGGTACAAAATTCCCATCGGGCTATCAAAAACGATCCCATAAAGCACAAAAGGGTACATCATAAAATCTGGATCAAGCCCGAACTCTATGGATGCTACCCTCGCCCCTGTCATCGTGACCCTCTGGTGGTCTCTGACTAGCCCGCTCTGAGTACTCTGGGACCCAATCTGCTCTAGGTACATGGTCATGATAGGCCTGATGGCAATACTTTATCTCTCAGATAGCATCTCTGTAAGATTGTACTGGCACTATACCCTAGGATGAGGAGGATGTCATACTCTCAATCTGCTACCTGCGGCCTAGCTCTGTGGCTGCCTATAGCTCTGCAGTCTATCTATGTTGCATAGCCTGATCCCTCTCTGCTCTGAGCCGCTCTTTGTCAGCCCATGCCTAGTCCCTCTCGACTGTCACTTCCTGTATCTGGGCCTGTAGCTATATAATCAAGGCATCCCATGCGTCTTCCTACCTTGTTGGTTGTGCCCGTGGTTGCACATGAACATGACCCTCACCCTCAGCTCGTGGTGGTGGGACTGGAGGATCCTGCTGCTAGTCCTGCATGGGGACATCCTCGTGAGTTGGCGGAACTAGGGGCACCCCTAGTGGATCCTGTAGGATCTTGACCCTCGGTCCTCACCCTCATCCTCGTCCTCTACCCCTGCCTCTAACCATGTATGCCTCTGGATCCTCACTTGGAATAGTCAACCAAAGAGGAGGTCTGAACCAGTCTCTGTAGGCCTGTGTGGTGCCCAGATCTGCCAAACCCTGATCATAAGCCTAAGTTCAGACCACAAAGTGTTGAAAACTGTCAACCACCTCTACGGTAGTAATACCAGGCCCCCATGACACCTATGTCATGTTGCGTGCAAAGACGGCCACATAGTCATCATTAGGCTGATCCTGGGGCTCCCCAAACTAACACTGCACATGCCCTGGCAGGTATCGCTCAATCATCATATGCTCCCGCCTCTGCATGTATCGATCCTAGCGGAAATAAAAGAGCTAGTCTGCATCATCAGCCCATCCAGGCTAACCAAGGTACAGTTTCTAGGTAAACACCAGCATCTCATCTATGACCCACCTCCAGTAGGGGATCATGTGCTTTCCAGTGTGAGTGGACACACCACCTTTGTATCGTGCCACCAGGGCATCCTCTAGCCCCATCGAAATCGGAACGACCCGTGGATGTAGCACAGAAATGTGCTCCCATGCCCAAACATGCAGCAAGGTCACTCCAGCTCCCAGCGCTCTGCCATCCATGTATGCATACTCGTGGAGATCCCTTTAAAGTGAAGCCAGAAGGACGGGCCCCCACGCAAAGTGAACTGGCCTGTCTTAGACCATCCTCTCCCAGCAGTATCCCCATCTAGGACTGAAATACCACCCTCGTCTGTCTGGGGCAACCAAACCTGAAATGATCGCCCCAATCGCCCAACGGAAGGGAGGTGCTATAACTCAGTACCGCTCTAGCTCGATCTTCCCCTCATAGTAGATAATGTCTCGAGTGGCGAGGACTCGAGTGCAGCACTCACGTCCCTTCTCCATGTCGTAGATCACCCGTCGACCGTGAATCAACAATCGTAGTATCCGCCAGACGTCCTCCAAAGTGACAGTCACCTCACTAGTGGGAAGATGAAATGACGACGTCTTGTTGTGCCACTGCTCTGCCAGCACTGACAACATCCCGAGGTGTGTGCACACGGGTGCCACGCATGCAATATGCCATAGTCCTACAGCTCCCAGTAGATCCTGGTCTCTGTCGCTAAAGTCGTGTAGGACGCTCACTAAATCCCACGACCAGTGCTCCCAAGAATAAAGCTCCCTAGGCCCGTCTTGCATCACGGAAAGTCAGCATGTTAAAAAATTTGAAAAATTCTTGACCTAACGCTCCAAACTCACTTCCAGTGGTGCAGTTTGTGAAGGCATCACAGTTTGAGTTTTCTCAAACTTCGATGCTAGACCCAAAATTTTGCCAAAAAGTGCCACCGTGGTGCACTTTCACCCTCAGCATCGCAATTTTCATGAAAAGGGTGTCGTCGCCGCGCATTTTTCCAAACTGGCTTGCTGAGTCTGAGTCGAGCTCGAGCCCAACGGTGGAGTTTTTAAACTCCAAATTGCACCGTTGTGGTGCTAAACAGTGTCGCTACAGCACAAAGAGGTAATTAGCAGTGCACTTTAAACACCGAGCGGTGCTATAATAGCGCCGCTGGAAGCGAGCTCATCATTAAACATGTAATAAATGCCTTAAAATGAAAAAATGAAGCTTCAGTTAGGGTCACATACCGGGGCACTGATGCCAGGTGGCCGCTGGTAGGTTCAGACTCGGTCCAAAATGTGTAGAGGAAGCTGTCATTGCACCATATCATCAAGAGGTTAGAGCTCGAATCTCAAGGTTCGCTAGCAGAGGTGTGTGAAAATGACTTGAAAGTGACCCCTCGGGCCCTTCTAAGCCTAAAAATTAGGGTTTTTAAACCCTAAATAGTTGTCCTGCTAGGGTTTTGGACCTCCAAACCTATTTTTGTCCATTTGAAGCTTGTTTTTCATCGTTTTATTGTGTTTAGACACATTTTTAGCCTCCCAGACCCCTTCTGGACCTGTTGGGCACTTTGTTACTTTTTTTCACGAGATCACCCAAAAAATTGAAATTTCTGTCCGATCTCTCGAGGGGGCATTATAATGGCATGTTTTCTCTCACCATGCAGCAGTGGAGCAAGTTTTTAATATCAAAAAAAATTGGCTTTGATCGAGATTGTTTATTCTTTGAACCAGCGCATCAAGTGCATTGCTTCAAAGAGGGGCAAAATGTAGATATCGAAAATATACTGATTGACATCGTGCATTCGATCCTAACTTACTAACATCATTTCTTCCTAAATCATCCCTCGGTCTAACCATTTAATCAAATTCCCCTATCTAATTAAATTCATCAATATCCTCTCTTGGTTAAATAAATCACTTTATCTGAATCAAGTCATTTCTCTTGTTAATTAAATCAATCCATCTGATCTAATTATCCCTATTTAATTAAATAATCAATTTATTTCATTAAATCTCTAAGGTCTGTCCATTAAATTAAATAAATTAAAACCTTATTTGAATTAATCTAACACCACCCCTTTTAATTAAATAAATCAAAATCTTTATTTAATTAGCCTCTTATCATATTCCTCTCTTATCTGATTTAAATAAATCCATAAATCTAAGTCAAATAAGTCACATCATCTAATCTCCTATTAAATTAATTAACCTTGATTAATTTAACCTCATTTCATATCACATCCTCTAGATAATACAAGTTGCACATGAAAATAGATTTAATTCATTTATTAAATCTCTATTTTCCTCACATGGTATCTTTTGGAATATTCTTTCAATTTGAATTCAAAAATTCCAAGTCAACATGTACATCCAACAAGGCATTTAAAACCTCTTACATGTCCTTTTCCTTGAGCCAAGTGGCATTTATTGCATTTTCCCTTCCCTCTTACATGTCATTTCAACAAATTTGAATTTCAAATATTGGCATTTATTGGCACAAACCCCAAATCTTGCACAAGAATCATCCATTCATAGCTTGACAAGTGGCACCTTGCCATGGGTTGAATGTTAGTCCCACATTGCTCAAATTTGGGCATTCATCCATCTTGAAATCCTATAAATGAAGAGCTCCTCTCCTCATTTTATCATCCACCAACATTGCACAGTTACCATGCTCAAATACTTAGCCATTTTCATCCATCATTCGAATTTTTAGCTAGGATTTTTGCAGATTTGGCTTGGAGTTCTCATCTTCTCATCAAAGTGGATCAACATAATCTTCAACACATCAAGATTTCATCATAGGGATTGGGAAAGGGAGAATTTTCACATCAAATTGGCACCAATTCCCCCATGGGATCAAGTGTTTGCTATTTGAATTAGAATTGAATCAAATTTTTATCATTTTCTTTGTGTTCTTCATTATTTTCATTCCTAGTTTAATTTGTAAATGGATTTCATGGGGAATCTTTCTTTTAGCTTGCAAATCCTTGTCTAACTTGTTTATTCATGTTGTTTTGCAGGTACTAGGAAAAGGGTTCACACATAAGGTTTTGTGACCTCATGGATGGGTAAAAGGCTGCATTGTTTTCAAGGTTGTTTAAGCATTCGTTTAAGAAATTATCCATGCTATCATCATCTTCTGCAATGATGTCAATAGCACGAGGTAGATATTCATTAGGAGTTGAAGGAGCATGAGGAATCTCGAGGTCATTAGGATCACTGCCAAAGGCACAATTTGACATGTCCACTAAAGATTTTAATGAAGTCCAAAAATTATTAAAGCAAAAGGCCATGATGACAATGAAGGAAAGTAAACTAATATACTATAAAGAGAATAAAACATCAAATCTAGAAAAGATAACAGAATATAGTAATAGAAAATACCCAGAAAAGACCAAAAATTACAATACAAAATGAGCTAGAGGACTAAGTCACCCAGTGTAGCAATTTAGTCCCACTAATGATTTTTTTGAAATTTTTTCAAAAATTTTGAATGTAATTCTATGTATTTTAGATGCACAGATGCAACTAAAGTATGAAAATGCAGAATTTTTATGATTTTCAATGTAAAAATGTAAGTTATTTGAGCTTTGCACTAATGCATGTTTGAAAACCCTAGGATGCAATTTAAATAATGCAATACCTAATACAATGCAAATGAAACCTAGGATGCACTTGAAATTAGAAGAAAAGATGTTCAAAAGTTGGGTTCACCAAAATGTTGACAATGATTTTGGATTGCCCACATGCTGCTTTACTCATTCTAGGGTTTTTCACCTTAAAGGAGAAAGGGGGGATTGAATAGGGTCCAAAATGCAAATTTCTACACTCAAGATTAATGTAAATGAGATGTATTTTGTCTATTTATGATGTAGTAATGCACTGATCTGAAACTAAGATGATTTAATGATGTAAAAACTAAGAAATGTAAAGTGCTGGAAAACACATTGTCAATGAAAAAATACCAAAAAATGCAAGTAAATGATGAAATAACAAAACAAAATCAGAGAGGTGCACCTATAATATGAAACTTGATGCTAGGAGATTCTAGAATCCTGAGAAATTGACTAAAACTATTGACTAGGACACTTACACAAGGTTGGGCGACTTAGTCCCAACTTCGAGAAAACTTGTCAAAATAGGAATCTGCCAAATGGGTATCCAAAAATGCAAAAACCAATTTTCAGGCCCAAAAGCGAGACTAATCTTCCACTAGTGGTGACTTAATCCTCCTACAGATTTTGGGAATCTCGAGACATAATCTTAAAGCCTCATGTCTATACTTGCTTTTCTGACAGGTGTCTGCACTTGATTATGAAGAAAATGGAATAAAAGGTCCCTCCAAGCTTGAATTAGGGTTATGTTGACTTGATTTTATTTTATGACTTCTTGACCACTTTTCAACACCTATTTCTTTAACAAATTTTAATACAAATTCTACAAACACACATGCAAAGAGGGAAAAATGGTTGAGGGTTAGAGAATAGGGGTTTTCCTTGGTCAAACCCCACTTTGGTAATCAAACCCTAAATAATGAAATGAAATGGAAAGAAAATGATAAATAGATAACATGCAAGTTTCATAAACTTGCCACACCCTTGATGTTGAAAATATAAAGATATGCAATGAAGTGCTCCAATGGAGGACTTGATTATGCTTAGAGTGCTTGAATGCTTGAGAATGATTAAAAAAATGAACGCTTGAATGCTTGATGAATTAGGAGATTGTAGGAGATGTAAAATGAGAGGAAAAGCCCTTATTTATACTTTATTTTACTAAATTTCCTAAAAATAACACATCACAATCCGACCTCAAGGGTTAGAGGACAAAATCCTGCCAGAATTTTCAAATAATTGAGTTTTGTGCCAAAAAGGACTAAGTCACCCCTATTGGCGACTTAGACCCACTTAAGAAAATTAAGTGGGTATTGGGAATTACGAGGCATTAAATGTTGTTTGATAGGAATTGTTGGTTCTCAGTTGTGTTTTGATTGGTTTGTCCTTGATGACAAAATTCACCTTTGGGTATCTATCGGTGTGACATTCACGTGGTCTTGGTGACAGTGGAAAGGTCTATCGGCATGAGTATTTTTCACCGGGGAGAGGTCTCTTCGAATGAGTCGGGCCTCACCGACTTATACATGAGTTGGTTCATCAGCGTAAGTGATCCTTCATCAGCATTGTGTCTTGGCGAGTTTGACTTGTTACAAAGACTGACTGGCACATTAAAGATTCACTTCGGGCAGACATATTTCTTTCGGTGTGAAGTCATAGCAATTGTACATTGTCACACCGATCGGTGGCGAGAAGATACATATCAGTAAGAGTTAGGGTTATCGAAGTGAGGTCTTGACGAGTGACCTTCGGTCTCGCTGACATTACACATGGAGTTTCACTGGTAGCTTTTGGCAGGACTTCTCCTTTGTTTTAGTGACAGAGGGTGATCCCTATCGGTAGGAGTTATACCATCGGTATGAAGTCACAGTGAGATTGTTATGTCTCACCGACCAGAGATTGAATGAGAACACATCGACAAGAGTTGTGGCATCGATATAATGTCATAGCGAACCTTGTGGGTCTCACCAGTGGAATACATATGGACCTTGTCGGCATAGGCATTGATTTGTCTCGGCAAACAAGAATGATCATGTGGGCTTTCGGTAAGACACGGGATACTCTACGAGAATTCACCCCAACTATGCATTGTCTTAGCGAAGGAGGATGAAGGATACATCTCGGTGAAAGTGTGTTTTTGTTTCAGCGATTCATAATGGATAAAGTCTTTCGGTGAAACTTAATGAAATCTACATAAGGTCTCCCTGATTTTGAATTGTCTCAGCGACACCGAATGAAAGGATGACTTTCAGTATGACTCAAGCATTCTATGAGAGGTCTCCCTGATGTCGGTATGTTATAGCGACCCTCATAAGATAGAAGGATGCATCGGCGAGAGAACCATTATGTTACAGCGACTTACAAGGGGTAAAAGGAGACTTTCGGTGAAACACAGTGTGATCTACATAGGTTCTTTCCAATATCAAAAGGTTACAGTGACAATGAATGAAACGAAAAGGGGATCTCGGTGAGAAACTTTCTTATGTCTCAACAATTGGAAAGAACATAACATATGAGCTCTCGGCGTGACATAATGTATTCGTTATGTCTTCTCCCAGAATCTGATGGGTCATGGTGAAAGTAATATCTAAGGGGAATGACTGGCGATTTAATTGCCTTCGGTAGGACTATCTGGCTGTCTCAGCGAATGATTAACAGACTCAATCACTATGGCCGACATGGGATTTTCTAAATATAGTTGTAGGCCAACATAATTGGTTGGCATCGAATCTCAGAACAGTTAAATGGAAAAATATTCTCTGAGAATTGGGAGGTTATGGTTCTTAGCTTGTGGGCAGTCGTGGTATTGAAATAATGGATTATTTGCAACTCTCTAGATAGGTGTTACTCTTTATTTTTACCATCATCTACAGATTATCATTAATTTAGCTTCAAATTCTAAAATTGGCAAGTGAGTTTCAAATTCTTGTGAAAAACACATTTTGAAGACTTCTTCATGACAGACATACTTGAAATGTATATACAAACTAGTGTTGAAAACAATGTAAGTTCTCTGGTTGTAATTCCTGAGATTTTCATTCCTTGGCTGTATGAAAATGTATGCATAAACTCTGCAATAAAAATCTAAATAACAAGAGGCAGGGACATGGTAAAATTCTTCTCTATATAGTATTTTAAGGATTCAATTATTGAATCCTTAGGGTATTTTGTAGATGAGAAAATAGAGAAATATGTGCTTAACTAAAAATAGAGAAATTCTCTGAGTTATTATTATTGTTCAAAACATAATTTGAGGGGTTGGTACTCCTTGAGATGGGTGTCTCAAAAATGAGGGGTTGGTGCTCCTTGAGTGGGTGCTCAAAAATCAGCCTATGAGGCATTGTGAATAGTTGTTGAAAAGATTAAGCTTGGAAGGCATTTTGGGAGTGGTTTTTATACCCCAGGAGGGTTTTCCACTCGATAAAATCTTATGTCTCTTTGTTCTTATGTGTGCTCACTGCTTTATATTGTTGTTGTTTCAGTTCACTATTGGGATTATTACTTTTCTCAATTCTGTTTATGAATGATTACATTCAACTCATGAATGCATTAATCAGAGTAATATTGAGATCAAATCTAAGCTATGTTTATGAATTTTTGAAAATTGGTCAAATCTGTTAAGTCACTGATTCACCCCCCCTCTCAGTGTGATTTTAACTCCAACAATTGGTATCAGAGCGTAGGGTCCTCTGATAGGTTTTAATCACCTTGGATTGATCTTGGTCTTGGAGTTTGTTTTTAATGGCACATTCTCAAGATGGTGCCTCTGTAACCAGAGCTTCGTTATTTGATGGAACAGATTATGTGTTCTGGAGAATCAGAATGGAAGCTTTTCTTATTTCTTTTGATGTTGATGTTTGGAGCATTGTTATAAATGCTTTCAATGTACTAGCCTCTATTCCCACTGATCCTACTAAAAAAAAGAGGTTTGAAACAAATGTCAGAGCTAAGCATGCCATCTTGTGTGGGTTAACTTAAGATGTGTTCATTAAAGTCATGCATTGCAAATCTGCTCATGAAATTTGGGAAAAACTTGAAACTATATATCAAGGGAATGAGAAAGTCAAACTA
Organism: Sequoia sempervirens; assembly: GCA_007258455.2. Lineage (NCBI taxonomy): Eukaryota > Viridiplantae > Streptophyta > Pinopsida > Cupressales > Cupressaceae > Sequoia > Sequoia sempervirens. The sequence goes on from VDFB02075321.1 coordinate 444,551,900, forward strand.
TCAAAAATCATTACACTCAAACATTAGTTTGAGGAGTTGAAAATGAAGGATGATGAAAAAGTGGCTGAATATTTCCTAAGAGTTGATGAAGTTGTCAATGTAATGAAAGGTCTAGGTCAAGAGGTTAATGAATTTGATGTGGTCACAAAGGTTGTTAGAACCTTACCATCCAAATTTGAATCTAAGGTTTCAGCCCTATAAGAAAAGAAACACTTTGATCAACTTACCTTAGACAGCCTGCAAGGAATACTTACTGCCTATGAAATGAGAACTAGCAAAAACAATTCAACAGGAAAAGAAACTGCCTTTAACACTGAAAAAGAAATAAAAAGTCAAAGTCAGTGAATCAGAGTTGTCAGATTCTAAAGAATCTCATTTTGTTAAAAGACTTAAAAAGAGATTAGGAAAATATAAGGGAAAACTTCCCTTTAAATGTTTTAACTATGGAAAAATAGGTCACTTTGCTACAAAGTGTCCCTATGATTATCAAATATGTGACAAGACAACTAAAAAATAGCCTAAGAAGAAGGCCTTCAAACCTAAACGAAACTTCAATTTCAAAAAGAAGAAAAGTCTATTTAGTAAGGATGAATCTGATATTGAGTCTGAAGATTCATCAGTTGAAGAAGATGAAACTTTGTTCATGGCTGAAATTACTCAACAAAATGATTCAAACACTATTGATGTTTAAGAAGGTGAAGTAGATCTTGAAAGTGAGTTGAAATGTGCTTTACAAGAGGTCAGAAAACTCAAAAAACAAGTTCTTGCTCAAGAACATAAACCAAATCAAGAAATGGTCTCTCTGAAAACTCAACTTGAAGAAGCCAAAAGAATTGAAGACTGTCTTCGAGAGACTGTAAGCTGCAAAGATCTAGAAATTCAAAAACTGGAACAAGAAGTAGTATGTCTTAGAAAGGAAATTGAGAAATATGAAAGCACTTTAAAACTCAATGAGACGCTCAGCAAGCAGAAGCTATATAAAGATAAAAACCGGTATTAATTTTGAAAAGGGTGAATGTTCAATTGATAATACAAAATAAAACCCCTCTTCTGAAATCAAGGGTTCAAGTCCAAATCACTCTAATTTTGGTAAGAATCATGTTTAGTCCTTGAAAGGTAATAGATCATCTTACAGAGTCAATCCTTTCTTCTATGGTTATTGTTTTTTCTGCAACAAATTTGGCCATAAGGTGAGCACTTGTAGGTTTATGAATCCTAGAATACCCAGGTTTGGTCTTAGGCAACACTATGGTTTTGTTAAAATAATCAGATGTTTTAAATGCAATGCCTTGGGACATTCTGTCAAACAATGTAGAATTGATCTGCAAACTAAACAGCAGAAAATTAAAAAGGTTTGGAAACCTAAGACTGTCAACAACATTGAGCAAACTATGTTGGTTCTAACTACTTTTCATTCCAAGAAAAAGGACTTATGGGTCCTGGACAGTGGATGTTCTAACCATATGACTGGTGACAAGGATAAGTTTATAAATCTTGAAGATTATGTAGGTGGTTATGTTAAGTTTGGTGATAACTCTGGTATTCAAATTAAAGGTAGAGGTTCACTTCTTCTGAATGAAGACACTCCTATCTATAATGTGTACTATGTGGAAGGTCTCAAGCACAATCTTCTAAGTGTTATTCAAATCTTTGATAGTGGTTATCATGTTCTTTTCAATTCGCAGGGATGTGAGATTAAGAACAAGCTAGGAAAGGTTGTTGTAGCTGGAAGGAGGACAAAAGGAAATGTGTACAATCTTCTTGACACATCAAGCAATGACAATAATCAAGGTATGTGTTTAATGGGTCAAATTGAAGAGAACTGGTTATGGCATAAAATATTAGGACACATAAACTTTGAAAATCTGGTTAGAATCAGTAAAAATCAGAATGTTAGAGGTCTACCAGTTCTTAGCAAGCCAGAAAACTTTGTGTGCAAAAAATGTTTAAGTGGTAAACAAACTAAAATCAGCTTCAAAACAAAATAACATTCTTCTTCAAAACCTTTACAACTTGTGCATACTAATTTATGTGGACCAACCAGAACAAGGTCTATTAATGGTGAAAACTACTTTATGTTGTTTGTGGATGATTATACTAGAATGGTTTGGGTCACATTTCTTAAGCACAAATCAGAAGCATTTGAAAGGTTTAAAATATTTCGTAAATTGGTTGAGAAGGAATATGATTTGAAACTTAAATGTCTGCGATCTGAAAAAGGAGGTGAGTTCACTTCTCAAGAGTTTATTGATTACTATGAACAACACGGCATTAAAAGATAGTATGTTGTAACAAAAACACCTCAACAAAACAAGGTAGTTGAACGTAAGAATAGAACTGTAAAAGAAATGGCCAGAACCATGCTAGATGAAGCTAAGTTATCTGATATGTATTGGAAAGAAGTTGTTCGTATAGCTGTATACATTTTGAATAGAGTGTAGCTTAGGGTGAAATCTAAACACACTCCTTATGAACTTTGGTATGGAAAAATTGCTTCTATCAAACACTTCAAAATTTTTGGAAGTAAGTGTTTTATCAAGAAAGATGATGATAACCTTGGGAGCTTTCAATCAAAGAGTGATGAGTGTATCTTTTCCGGATACTCAACTCACATCAAAGCTTATAAATTCCTTAACAAAAGGCTTAATAAGATTGTTGAAGTTGTTAATGTAAAATTTGATGAAAGACCACATTTGTATGCTGAATCTTTGCAGGATAATGAGGAAGAAGAACTTGAACTAGAAATAATTTCAGAAGGAGCTAAAACAGCAAAGCCTAATATTGTTTCAACAAGCCCTAAAAATGAAATCGCTAGTCCTGAAAAGGTTGCATCAAAACCTCTAGCTAAATATCACCCCAAAGATCAGATTATTGGGGATAAATATGCAGGAGTTCAAACTAGAAGAAAGGCTGCATAATCTGATGAAAAGGCACAAATAGCTTTTTGTTCAGTTACTCAGTTTGAGCCAAAAAAAATTAATGAAGCTCTCACAGATTCATGTTGGATTAATTCTATGTAGGAAGAAATTGATCAGATTGAGAAAAATCAGACTTGGGAGTTAGTCCCAAGACCAGATGACAAGAATGTCATTGGAGGCAAATGGATATACAGAAACAAGGTTGATGAAAATGGTAATGTTATTCACAACAAAGCAAGATTTGTCTGCAAAGGCTATGCTCAACAAGAAGGTATTGATTTTGGTGAAACCTTTGCACCTGTTGCTAGACTAGAATCTATCAGAATATTCTTGGCTTATTATGTTTATAAAGACTTTACTGTTTATCAAATGGATGTCAAAACTGCTTTTTTAAATGGCTATTTAGATGAAGAGTTCCATGTTGAACATCCTAAAGGATTTATTTGCAAAGATAAGCCTGATCATGTTTACAGATTGAAAAAGGCCCTCTATGGCTTAAAACAAGCACCTAGAGCTTGGTACTCTAGGCTGGACAGTCATTTGCTTTCAAATGGTTTTGTTAGAGGAGGTGTAGACAACAATCTTTATGTTAAAACTGAAGGTTCTAATATTTTGGTTGTTGAAATTTACGTTGATGACACTATCTTTGGCTGCAATAATGCTACTTTGAGCAAAAAATTCTCTCAGCTAATGGAATCTGAATTTGAAATGTCATTATTGGGAGAATTAAATTTCTTCTTGGGTCTTCAAATCTCTCAACGTGAAAATGGAATATTTCTTTCTCAAACCAAGTATGCTAGAGAGATGCTTAAGAAATCTCAGATGGATGAATTCCATCCAGTTAGCACTCCAATGGTTACTAGATGCAAACTTACTAATGTTGATGATTCTCCTGATATAAATCAAACTAAATATAGATCAATGATTAGAAGTCTATTATATTTAACTACTTCTCGACTTGACATCATGCAGGCAGTTTGCACTATTGCACGGTTTCAGGCATCACATAAAGAATCCCATGTCACTGTTGTTAAAAGGATTTTTAAATATATTCAAGGCACTCTTGGTAATGGTCTTTGGTATCCTAGAAGCAATGATTTCTCCTTGATTGCTTATACTAATGCTGACTGGGCTGGTTGTTTGGATGATAGGAAAAGCACCAGTGGTGCTGCCTTCTTTCTTGGTGATCGTTTAGTGGCATGGCACAGCAAGAAACAAGTATCCATTTCTCTCTACTACCGAAGCAGAGTACATTGTTTCCCCTTCATGTTGTACTCAAGTACTATGGATGAGTTAGACTCTTTCAGATATGCGTATTGATATTTCTAAACCTGTTTCCATTCTTTGTGATAACACTAGTGTGATAAATATTTCAAAAAATCATGTTATGCACTCTCGCACTAAACATATTGCTATCAAGTTTCACTTTCTTCAAGAAAAGGTTTTGGCTAATGAAGTCTGCTTACAGTTTGTTGGCTCACAAGATCAGGTGGCTGATATTTTTACTAAGCCCTTAGCTAAAGATTTATTGAAAGGTTGAGACTTTGATTGGGAATTATCTCTCAATCTTTACTTCTCTGATTTTTTAAGCATTGGCTTAGGGGGAGCATGTTATATATTTTGATTCACTTACAACTTTCCCACAATCTTGGTTGCTGCACTGTTACTCCTTTTTTTTTACAGCTGTTTCTCATGATACTTTTGGTTGGCTTCTCAATTGTGTTTCTTGGCATTGCACATTCTTCTCTTCTATCCTTTGTCGTTGAGGCAAAAAGGGGGAGAGTCATTTGTGTTTTTCCATAAAGGACAAAGGGGGAGTTTGTTGGTTCTCAGTTGTGTTCTAATTGGTTTTTCCTTGATGACAAAATTCACCTTTGGGCATCTATCGACGTGACATTCACGTGGTCTTGGCGATAGTGGAAAGGTATATCGGCATGAGTATTTTTCACCGGGGAGAGGTCTCTCCAAATGAGTCGGGTCTCACCAACTTATACATGAGGTGGTTCATCGGCGTAAGTGATCTTTCATTGGCATTGTGTCTTGGCAAGTTTGACTTGTTACATCGACTGACTGGCACATTAAAGATTCACTTCGGGCAGACATATTGCTTTCGGTGTGAAGTCATAGCGATTGTACATTATCACACCGACCAGTGGTGGGAAGATACATATTGGTAAGAGTTAGGGTTATCGAAGTGAGGCCTTGGTGAGTGACCTTCGGTCTCACCAACATTACACATGGATTTTCACTGGCAGCTTTAAGCAGGACTTCTCCTTTGTTTTGGCAATAGAGGGTGATCCCTATCGGTAGGAGTTATACTGTCGGTATGAAGTCACAGCGAGATTGTTATGTCTCACCGACCGGAGATTGAATGAGAACACATCGGCAAGAGTTGTGGCATCGATATAATGTCATAGAAAACCTTGTGGGTCTCACCGATGGAATACATATGGACCTTGTCGGCATAGGCATTGATTTGTCTCGGTGAACAGGAATGATCACGTGGGCTTTGGGTAAGACACAAGATGCTCTACGAGAAGTCACCCTAACTATGCATTGTCTTAGCGAAGGAGAATGAAGGATACATCTCGGCGAAAGTGTGTTTTTGTTTCAGCGATTTAGAATGGATAAAGTCTTTCGGTGAAACTTAATGAAATCTACATAAGGTCTCCCCAATTTTGAATTGTCTCAACAACACTGAATGAAAGGATGACTTTTGGTATGACTCAACCATTCTATGAGAGGTCTCCCTGATGTTAGTATGTTATAGCGACCCTCATAAGATAGAAGGATGCATCGGCAAGAGAACCATTATGTTACAGTGACTTACAAGGGGTAAAAGGAGACTTTTGGTGAAACACAGTGTGATCTACATAGGGTCTTTCTGATATCAAAAGGTTACAGCGACAATGAATGAAACAAAAAGGGGATCTCGGTGTGAAACTTTCTTATGTCTCAACGATTGGAAAGAACATAACATATGAGCTCTCGGCGTGACATAATGTATTCGTTATGTCTTCTCCCCGACTCTGATGGGTCATGGCGAAAGCGATATCTAAGGGGAATGACTGGTGATTTGATTGCCTTCGGCAAGACTATCTGGTTGTCTCAGCGAACGATTAACAGACTCAATCACTATGGCCAACATGGGATTTTCTAAATATAGTTGCAGGCTGACATCATTGGTTGGCATCAAATCTCAGAATGGTTACATGGCAAAATATTCTCTGAGAATTGGGAGGTTATGGTTCTCAGCTTGTGGGCAGTCGTGGTTTTGAAATAATGGATTATTTGCAGCTCTCTGGACAGGCGTTACTCTTGATTTTTACCATCATCTATAGATTCTCATTAATTCAGCTTCAGATTCTAAAATTGGCAAGTGAGTTTCAGATTCTTGTGAAAATTGCATTTTTAAGACTTCTTCATGACAGACATACTTGAAATGTATATAAAAACCAGTGTTGAAAACAGTGTAAGTTCTCTAGTTGTAATTCCTGAGATTATCATTCCTTGGCTGTATGAAAATGTATGCATAAACTTTGCAATAAAAATATGAATAACAAGAGGCAGAGACATGGTAAAATTCTTCTCTATATAGTATTTTAAGGATTCAATTATTAAATCCTTAGGGTATTCTGTAGACGAGAAAATAGAGAAATATGTGCTTAACTGAAAACAAAGAAATCCTCTGAGTTATTATTATTATTCAAAACATAATTTGAGGGGTTGGTACTCCTTGAGATGGGTGTCTCAAAAATGAGGGGTTGGTGCTCCTTGAGTGGGTGCTCAAAAATCAGCCTATAAGGCATTGTGAATATTTGTTCAAAAGATTAAGCCTGGAAGGCATTTCAGGAGTGGTTTTTATACCCCAGGAGGGTTTTCCACTTGGTAAAATCTTGTGTTTCTTTGTTCTTATGTGTGCTCACTACCTTACAGTGTTGTTGTTTTAATTCACTGTTGGGATTATTACTTTTCTCAATTATGTTTATGAATTATTACATTCAACTCATGAATGCATTACTCAGAGTAATATTGAGATCAAATCTGAGCTATGTTTATGAATTTTTGAAAATTGGTCAAATCTGTTAAGTCACTGATTCACCCCCCCTCTCAGTGTGATTTTAACTCCAATAGGAATATCCTGAAAAACACACTTAAAAACAGTCAAAAAGTGCATTAAGGGGTCATTTAAACATGAGAAAGGGTTGTATTAGTGATGACAAGTCTAGAAAAGCATGAAAGTGGGTTACAAAACTTCACAACACTTTGAAATAAGACTTGGTAAGTGATAAAAAGGAGTTATTTAGGTGAATTATGATGAAAGGGTCCTAGAAAAGTGTGGAAGTGGGTTACAACACTTCACAACACCTTTACAAAACATCCTAGAAGTCTTAATGATTCACAAGGATCCAAGACCTATTGTGAATGTGTTGATCACATTATAACATTAAATCTAGGCAAAAATCAAGCCAAAGTCCACTAGAAGGACTTGAACATGAAAAAGTAGAAGGGTTAATTTTTCGGTGTCCATACTCTTATTAGCTTTAGTAGATTCATCATCTTCACTCAGCTTACATCTAGTACCATAGGAGTACTAACCAGTTTGGATTCATCCATTCCAAACCTCTTTAACAACTCTTGCACATATTTTGATTATGAAATGAATATCCCCTTATCAGTTTGATTTACTTGAAGACCAAGAAAGAAATTCAACTCACCAATCATGGATATTTCAAATTCTTTTTGCATTTTCTCTGCAAATCTCTTTCACATACCTTCATTTCCTCCAAAAATGATATCATCAACATATATATACTACCACTATCAACATTTTGTTTCCTTCCATCTTGAAATAAAGATTGTTGTATGCAGAGCCCTTATTAAACTTTTGTTGTATCAAGTATTTGTCCAATCGAGCATACCATGCTCTAGGAGCTTGTTTTGGTCCATACAATTCCTTTTTCAGCTTACAAACCATGTCTATTTTGTTTGATAACTGAAACCCTTTAGCTTGTTCCATGTATACTTCTTCCAGTTCCCTAGAATATACCTTAAAATCCTTGTGGGAAAAAAATTCCAAAAACATCCTAATAGCTTCCATTCTTGCCATTGGGAAAATGTTTCTTCAAATTCTATGCCTTCAACTTGTGAGTATCCTTTGCATACAAATCTTGCTTTGTTTCTTATAACTTCACCATTTTCATTCAACTTATTCCTGAACACCCACTTTGAACCAATTACATTTTTATTCATAGATCTAGGAACCAGTTCCCATGTTTGATTCTTCTCTATTTGTTGCAACTCTTCTTTCATAGCACTAACCCAAATCTCATTTTCACATGCTTCACATATAGACTTAGGCTATATTTTAGAAAGTAAACACAGATTTACCTCAGCTGCTACTTTACTTCTTGTCTTCACACCTACACTCTTATCTCCAATTATCTATTCCTCCAGATGATTCTTCTGGACATACTTAGGCATCTTAGGAACAAGTTTTGGTGCATTTTCTAGTCTATTCTTCTTCCTCTTCCTTATTCTCTTTAGGTACTGGTCCGTAGATAGGATCATCTGGTTCAACTTCACTTATCTCAATAGTTCTATGCATATCCTCATCAACGTTCACATTAGCACTCTCAACAATCTTCCTCAATCTTTTATTGAAGCATCTAACTGCTTTACTGGTGGTTGAGTATCCAAGTAAAATCCCTTCATCACAGCTAGCATCAAACTTACCAAGATTCTCATCATCTCTTTTAATGTAACATCTACTTCCAAACACCTTAAAGTATTTCACAGTAGGAGCCTTACCAGTCCATAACTCATAAGGAGTCTTTGTTTTGTATCCTCTTATATGAACTCTATTGAGAATATAAATAGCAGTGTGTATTGCCTCTCTCTAGTACACATCAAATTCATTTACTTCTTTCATCATGGTTCTTGTAGCCTCCTGTACAGTTTGGTTCTTTCTCTCAACAACTCCATTCTACTGAGGAGTTCTAGGAGCAGAAAAATGTCTCTTTATGACATGCTCTTCACAAAATGCATTAAACTCACTAGAAGTAAATTCTCCACCTCTATTAGATCTCAAACATTTGATTCTCAAGTTCACTTCATTTTCTACTCTTTCTTTGAATACTTTAAACCTATCCAGAAACTGAGTTTTCTCTCTAAGAAAAGCAACCCATGTCATTCGAGAATAATCATCAATAAGGTGCATGAAATACCTATCACCATTTAGGCTTCGTATCCTAGTAGGACCACAGTGGTTTGTATGAATTAATTCCAACATTTTGATAGTAGATTGCTCTTTTCCTTTGAAACTGCATCTTGTTTGTTTCCCTAACTAACAACTTTTGCAAAGAGTATTAGCAAGCTTTGTGATTTTAGGCAGATCTTGGACAACCTCTCTTGAACTAATCCAGACCAAATTATCAAATTTCACATGTCCCATTCTTCAATTCCATAGCCAAATTTCATTAACCTAAGATACAAGGCACTAACCATCAACACTCTTAAGCTAATAGATGTTTCCATGACTTCTTCCTGCAGCAACCATAGCTCCAGACCCTTTTTTGATCTCACGGGAATTATCCTGAAACACAAGTTTGAAATTTTTGCTACACATCTATCCAACACTCAAAAGGTTATTCCTTAAGCCTTTTACATAATATACATCATTATTGTTGTGTATTCCATCAAAACTAATTGTACCTTTCCCAACAATCTTTGCTCCAGAATCATCACCAAACATGACCAAACCACCATCATATTTTTCAAGTTTAGTGAACTTATTTTTATCTTTGTTCATGTGATTAGAACATCCACTGTCAATCACCCAATAGTCTTCATCCTATCTAGCATGGAATGTAGTGACCAAAGTACCTACCTTCTTGTTTTCCAAATCACTTCCTCTTGCACATATTCCAGAGTTAGCAAACAAAGATTTATTCTCCAAAGCTAAGAACAAGCACTCACTATCATCACCCTCATAATCAAATTCATCATTAGAGATTCCAGCTTCTTCTCTAACATAATACAACTTCTTGAATTTATTATCCTTTCTATCTTTGTGATCTCTATTTCTCTTGTGTACAACTCTATTTGAACATCTTGAAGCATAATGACCAATATTACCACAACTGAAACATTTAAAGGGAAACATACCTTTATACTTACCAGTACCTTTCTTTAACTTCCTTGTAAAGTTTGCTTCCAACTCATCTGAACCATCACTATTTGGATCATTTTCAGTCTTTGTTGCTTTAAATGTTGTTTTTTTCTTCTCATCTTTCTTTCCAAACTTTCTCATCTCAAATGCAGTCAAGGTACTAAATAGTTGTTCTTTAGTATATTTCTTAGGATCATACATTTCCTCAATAAATGAAACCTTATCACTATAACACTTTGGTAAGGTCATTATAATCTTCTCAATTATATCTTCATCTGTCAGAGTGCCCCCTTTATTCCTAACTTCATTTGTTGCAAGATCAACACTCTGGAAATAGCTTGCAATATCTTCACCTTCTTCCATTTTCAAATTTTCATATCTATGTTTTGTTGTTAGCTTCTTTTTCAATTTCACTCTATCATTTCCTTCATAAATATCTTCCAACTTCTTCCAAACTTCATGAGTAGTTCCCAAGGAAATAACCTTTGTTCCCTCTATCTTAGATAAAGCACTATAGATCACATACCTCACTTTTTCATTCTCCTCATAAGTAAAAACCTCATTTGTACTAGTAGGACCACTTGTTGGTGAAACATACTTTGTCTCAATAGCCTTCTAGGTCTTGTAAACAAGAGAGATTATGTAACCTATCATCTACACTTTACAATCATTATAGTCAGATCCATCAAACATAGGGATCACCAATTTGTGCGCCATTAGATCTACCTCAAGCAGTTAAGCTTTTCACCAAGGAACCAAAGCTCTGATACCAATTGTTAAAAGGTGCAAGACAACTGAGAAGGGGGATGAATCAGTTGTCACCAAATTCAAACTCAAAACTCAAAACACTTATCAACTTCACAACCACACAATTATTTTATTAAGTATGAACATGCAATGCAGATAACAGAAAAGAAAATCAACACAATGAACACTAGATTTTAGGTGGAAAACCCAATGAGGGAAAAACTACGGTGAGGATTAACTCACAATATAAAGTAATAGCAAACCAAATACAAGAGGCTCACTACCCTGAAATAAAGGCTCACTACCAATAGAAAGTGCTCACTGTCCATCAGGGAGGCTCACTTCCTACAAATACAAAAGATTATAGTAAATATCCACCACAAAAAATTGCACACATCCGTAGCCTTGATCACAAGAATTGTAGACACTATCAACTCACTGCTTTCAAGAATCTAACACATTAAAGTATTGCTGCCTCAATTCACTTTCGCACAACTCTGCTCTTCAAACTCATGGTTTACTTTATTGATTCATTCGCAACATCTTGACTTGTATTTATACCCTCTTCAACCTTAGAAACCTTCTCCAAGGTTGGCTACATACACTTCATTTCATAAATTCAAATTAGGTTGGAAACTCAACATTCTCACAGTGGAAAGGAATGGGAGTGGACCACACCAATACTTAACTACAACCAAAAACATCTTGGATCAAACACACACTTCCTTAATTAAATTTTGAATCCTTCATATGAAGTGTAAACACCAGGTCGACCAAACCTAATGGAAACATAAATGAACATTGAATTGCATTCTTTCCAACAAGAATATAACATGCGAATGACATAATATGCTTCATTATGCACGAGAACACATCTCAGATACCTTCATATACATCTACATCAAGTGCAACAACCTTCAAACATAGAACACCTTCCAACAGTCCAACCAGAGTGTACAGATACATACAAAAGCTCTAGAACTCATCTTCTTGAGCACCAAACCATGAACACCTTCACTAGAACATAGAGACCACCATTACAAGACATATTCCAGATCCTCAAGACATGAAGCAAATCAGTGGAGGACTACGGAGTAGAAACATTTATCCCAGTCCATAGACAAACAACTATGTCAAACTAGTTCACACATAGGTGAACACAACTTTCAGACTCCATCAAACCAGAAGCTAAAAAAACCAAGATATGCCACCAACAAATGCCCAAAAACAACCCTTCATAGTCACACAACCATAGGATCAACACAGAAGAAACATGGAGCACATACTAGAGCACATTCTAAACACATACATAACTCTAACTTCACTCTTTACTAATTTTCTCAAAATAATTTGGTAACCCATCATTTCAACACATCTGCAACATCATAAGGATAGCTCCATGTACTCACAACATCTCAATAGCATCTCAACTATACATGCACAATCTGCAGCATCCTGTATTGTGTTGAAATCAATGACAACATTAATGACACCACCAAACTTGCTCATACTTGCAAAAAATCCACCTCGATGATATTTCCTTGGAAATGCTATCATAAATTGATTCAATGCTTGCAACCCGATAGTGACTTCCTATTCATGATTCTATCATATGGACATAAGAGATAACTTCAAAAAAAAATAGTACCCAGGATGGTGGGAATCATGCTCACATGAAGATGAAGTATTTGACATACCCAACCTCAGTGAGTTATTAGATTGATTAGTAATGCAGATGAGCTACAATGGAAATTGTGTGAGTTGTAGAAGGTGACTAGGTCTTCTAGAGCTTGATGTGGGCTGGAAGCTCTGTCAATATTTTTCAATTATCGCTATACTCCCCTCCTTTGTGTGGTGTTGATTAGATCAACCTGGAATGAGTAATTAGAATTAGCAAACTAGAGAATGATGGTGGTGAATGAGGAATCAACACTCCAGGGAGGTTTCCATCTCACCTAGAGATAGCTAGCAGGAGGTTTTCATCTCTTGCAACCAATTGTTTGATTCCTCACATCTGTGATGCCCACTCAATGACCACAACAACACATATATAAGGAATGCAAATTCCTACATCAGGGAGGTCAGCTAGAGATTATTTATAAAATATTATTATTAAATTATTAAATGCAAATAGGAGTGTTTAAAAACACTATTGTTTTCCCTCCAAAATCCATTCAAGTAATTTTGGGGACATGACATACTACACTACAAAACATATGCAATGTATTATCAAATATGAAAGAGGATTATAACACACTTGCAATATGAGTTTTTACAAGAGTATTTCACCAGCAATAAACTTGGAACAATTTTGGCAACATTTCAAATGCCCTTGATGATTAGAATCAATGATGGTTTGTGGTATAAGAAGGATCAAAACTTCTCCTTCAATTCTTATACTAATGCTTACTAGGCAGGATGTGTGGATGATCGAAGAGGTACAACTGGTAGTGCATTTTCATGGAAGACATATTGATCTCTTGGTTTAGTAAAAAGTAGGACTCAGTGTCCTTATCCATAGCAAAGGCTAAATATATTGCTACAACATCTTGTTGCACCCAAGTTCTTTGGATGAAGCAAACTTTAAAGGATGTAAAGGTAGTATTGTTGGCATATGGATTTTGGAGATTGTTTATGACTTCTAGTGTTGTCATTGATGGCAACTGAAGTCACTATTGTGGTCCGCAGATCCAAACCTGGTCATACCGATAGCAAAAGCCAAGTACAGTTTACTATTGGAAAAAATCATGAAGAACAAGGTATTTGGTTGATAAGTTAGTCTGTATACTTCACCAGATCATTATTTTGTTTTGTGGACCCCCAGGAAATTTTTTTGACCATGTATGTTATCTTATTGGTAAGTTTTATGGTGTTGCAGTAGTTGGTGTACAAGTTAAGAGATTCAGTAGAATAATTTTTTGATTATTTGTTCATTGTGGTCTCGTGGTGTATATAGCGTGTCGCAGATGTATAAGGGGTAGTTTTTTTAATATTTCTTGTGTTGGGAATTTTGATTTGGGTACTAGTTGTAGTCTAGATGACTTTTGTTGGTGTCCATTAATTTTAATTGGTGATTTGAGCCAACTATTGGAAGAATATTTCATGTTTTGTAAAAGCCGACTTGAAGCAATGAAATCTATGTTAGCATAAATATATATGAGATCCATAATTCATTTTTGGATGAGAGCATGATGTTGTAAGAAGGTATGTGTGTGAAAAGGTATAGAGCAATTGTATGAGCATACATCAGAAGATGTGGGAGTAAATTTCAACATCAGAAGGTTTTTGTGTAGCAGAGCAGAGCATAGCAGAGCAGAAGTGTGAATTGGACATAAGGTCCATAATTTGTTTCATGTGTTTCATTGGAACTGAACCCAGGCATTTGTAGATGCTATCTTCTCAGTTCATTTTTGTTGTAATCACAAACATTTTGTAAGGTAGTAAGTCTTTCTTATTTTGAGCAATGAGCTCTAGGAAGTGTGCCTGAATGCAAGTGCATTCCCTTTTGTTTATACTTTTAACAGGGTAGAATATTGTGGACTAACCTCCACCATGGTTTTTCCCCTAACAGGGTTTCCACGTAAAAATATTGGTGTTATGGTGTCTTGTCATCTTGTTTATGTGCTTGTTTCTTTGTTTTTATTCATGTGCTAAAAGTGATTTAAGAATATCTAAATTGAAAGTCAAAATTGTTGAACACTGATTCACCCCCCCTCTCAATGTTCCCTGAGTCCAACAATTGGTATAAGATCAAGGTTCCACTGTAGAAGTTTAATAGCTTGAGGTGGATCTTGAATTACAATGGACTCTGGTGGTATTCAACAACAACTTATGGTGGCACTTGATGATCTTGATCAGTCTAAAGTAGAAGTCATGGAATTAAAAGAAAATCTTGTGGATGCTAAGAAATTCATTCAATCATTGAAGGAAAAAATCAATGAGTCAAGAGAAAAGAGGAAGGAACTTTGTGATCAGCTGAAGTAGAAAGAGAATAAAAGTTTGAAGATGTTCACCTGAATCAGACCCTAAAAGAGATAACTGAAGAATGTGAAAAACTTGCTAGAGACAATGCTACTTTGAAGCTTGAAATGGAATCTATGGCGATGAAGCTAACTAAGGAGATTGAAGAAAGAAAGAAGACTAAGGAGAATCTGGCCCAGTCCTTAAAGGAAAAATCTGAGGAATGTAGTTGAGTTAATAGTGGATTCATTCAGATGGAAATAGAACTGCAACAATCCAGAAACAATGAATAAGAGCTTGAGATGCAGATAGTTATTCTCATAGATGAGCTTGCTACTGCAAATGAGTTTAAGGAGAAGTTCAGGATCAATTCTGCTAAGCTTGATGAGCTAACTAAAGGAAAAAAGAATGAAAATGACAAGAGAGGTCTTGGCTATGAGAAAGGAGAAAGCTCCAGAACTTAACATAAGGATTCCAGACAAGGAAATCAAATGAACAAAGGCAGAAGATATCTGAAAAGACAACCCAATGCTCAGAAGTTTAATGGTTATTGCTTTGTTTGCAATAAATTTGGTCATATGGATTCTCAGTGTGGAAGTAAAATAAATTCAGGAAGTCCATCATTTCTCGGTCAGTGTTTTAGTTGTAATAAGTTTGGTCACAAGTCAATTGAATGCAAAAGTATGTTTTTCAATGTAAGGAATTTTAAATCCTACACCTATGGAAAATTTGGGCATGTTTCTAATCAATGAATATCAGGAGGAAACTAGTGGAATGATTGGTCTAGATAGAAAAATATGGTATGCTATAATTGCAACAAACTTGGTCACATTGCAAGATTCTACAGGAACAAAAACATGGATAAAAGAGGTATGGTATACAAAGGAAGAATTTCATAGAAAGATGATAAAGGAAAAGGAAAAGTGTCTATGGAAGAGATAATAGATAAGATGAAGAAAACGTGGGTAAAGAAGAGTGAATTTGATGAAGGAAATACGCCTGTACCGGAAGCAGCCTCTTGTAATCCCTCCAGAAATTGATTTCAGGCCATTGGCCTAGGGGGAGTTTTCAAGAAAATCTTCTGGCCCCCTATGTGTAGTTGCTACCAGAACGATGGAAATTGTCAGTAGTTGTTTTACTCATCTTCAAATGTATTAGTGATCATTTGTTTAGTATGATGAAATCTGGAAGGTATGCAAATAGATTCTTCTCTTGCTATCTAAGAGTGCAAAATAACCAAAACTCCTAGGGAAAAGCATTTAATACGACAAAAAGGTTAGGTGTACAAAGCTATAAAAGGGTATTTGGAACCCTCATTTATCACCTTGCATCGAAGAAGGTCAAAAGGAGAGATTTTTTAGCAAAATCTTGAAGAATTCAAGTAAATTTAGCAACAAATTCATCAGGTACTCCACTCATTTGTAAAATTTCTAAATTGTGTTTCGTAGAAAAACCCTACTTGGTACAGAAAATGAAGAAAATCAAAGGAATAGTGACTTTGGATGAATATAGTAGTCAGAAGGTCAGGGATGTAAGAAATTTGTTGTCAGTCGGTGAATTAAGGTGGCTTGAAGGTGTGAAACATAAGAATTTGGACATCTGGAATGAGTTTCCTTATTTCACCAACGTGGAAGTGGTCAAGTTTATCTTGAACAAATTGGATGATGATATCCTTACTCTGGATAAACCCTATCAAATTTCAAAGGATGTGATCATAAATCTAATAGGATTATGTAATATTGGAGATGTCCTGAAAAATAAGTCAATTCAGAACGTTGAAGTCAAAGCCCTAATCGGTGTAAAAGGATATCAGAGGGCTCTAGTAATTACAAAAATCAAAGATCCATTGACAAGGTACATTGCATATGGAATTTCATACCAATTTTTTTTAGAAATAGGGAAGGAGCAACCTTAGCAAGCACATTCTACATTATACACAAAATGATAATGGAAGATGAAGACTTTGATCTATGTGGATTGCTGAAGGATCAATTGATGGAAAATGTGCAATTGATGAAGGATATAGATTACTCTTTTAGGTTTGTACCCTAGTTATATGCATTATGATGTATTTCCTAAATTACTTACCTCTAAATGATAATGTGGTATGGAAGGAAAATATACCAGTTTGTAAGAAAACCTTTGAGCATTTCAACACTCTTGAAAATGGTGAACAAGTTTATGAAAATTTATTTAGAAAGTTGTTAGGAAAGTTTGAAGTAGGTGGTATTCCACTCCTGGTAAAAGCAGTTGAAGTTGGATCTTCTTCTGGTAAGGCAGAGAAAAAGTAGAAAATAGCAAGAGCGTTAACTAATGACACTCCTCTAGCACCTAAGTCAGCAAAAGTTGAGGGAAAAGGTAAAGAGAAAATGGTTGTGGATATAATCGATGAAGATTCTAATGAATACACACCAAGAGATGAACTGAAACCAGTTGAACCGGATGTGATAATAACAGAAGAAAGTGATGAAGAAGGTGCTTTATTCAAAGAAAAAATATTGTAGATTGTTAAGGAAGAAGATGGAATGCAAAAGATAGGTGGCATATCGATAAATGGACCATCATATGAACATGACTTCATTGAGGAACTCTAGGCAGATACTCTGTGGACAATAACATTGAATTTGAGAGTTCATAGAATGTACTTCCAGAAGAATTGATTGAATGTATCAGGGAGGCTATGGCCTCTATGTCTTAGGACAGGAAAGAAGAAGAAATAATCTTACATCTGAAGGAGTAGTTTAGGCTATCTCTCACCAAACTGAAAAAGAAAATGAATGTGTTAAGACAATGCATTGACTCAGCAAATAAGATCTACAATTATTGTCTTAGGTGGCCTCATGTGGTTGGTAAATACAAGGAAAAGTTGGAGAAAGTTGAGAATGAGTTGATCAAAATTGGTCAGGATTATAGTATGTTTTAGGACCAGGATGGAGCAGTTAAGAAGAAAATTCATGAGTTACAGGTTGAGCATGCAAAGGTTCACTCTTCCAGAAACACTCTTATGGATACTTTCTGGAAAGTGAAGGATCAAACCGAATGCAAATTGGAGAAAATGATTGAAGTTCTGAAGAAAGGAGAAAAGCTGGAAGAAGGCATTACCATTCCTGAATCCCTTGTTCAAGTTATTAACAGGACATCAAAAAATAACAATTTAATAACAATTATTGGGATTGCAGTGGATGCTTGGAAGAAATTTCTTGCAGAGATGAAAGATAAGTATAAAATAATCTTCTGATTTGAGTGGTAATTACAATACTTCAAATTTTGATCAATTTTTGCATCAACAAAGGGGCAGAGAGTGCAGTAGCAGGGAGATCAGAAATTTTTTTGTCATTGATGTCAAAGGGGGAGAGAATGCAGTGAAAAATTCCTTGACATCCAAAGGGGGAGCAATGTTTTTATGAGCTTTGAAGTTTTGAGTTTTGGTTACGACACTTAGTCATTTTTCACTAAGTGTTGCCATCAATTCCAAAGGGGGAGATTGTTGGCATATGGATTTGGGAGATTGTAACTGAAGTCACTATTGTGGTCCGCAGATCTGAACCTGGTCATACCAATAGCAAAAGTCAAGTACAGTGTACTACTGGCAGAAAGCATGAAGAACAAGGTATTCAGTTGATAAGTTAGTCTGTATACATCATCGGATCATCATTTTGTTTTGTGGACCCCCAAGAAAAAATTTTGAGCATGTATGTTATCTTATTGGTAATTTTTATGGTGTTGCAATAGTCGGTGTACAAGTTAAGAGATTCAGTAGAATAATTTTTTAATTATTTGTTCATTATGGCCAACCTGGTGTATATAGTGTGTCACGGATGTATAATGAGTAGTTGTTTTAATATTTCTTGTGTTGGGAATTTTTATTTGGGTCCTAGTTGTAGTCTAGCCGACTTGTGTGGGTGTGCATTAATTTTAATTGGTGATTTGAGCCGACTATGGGAAGAATATTTCATGTTTTGTAAAAGCTGACTTGAAGCGATGAAATCTATGCTAGCGGATATATATATGAGATCCGTAATTCATTTTTGGATGAGAGCATGATGTTGTAAGAAGGTATGTGTGCGAAAAGGTATAGAGTAGTTGTATGAGCGTACATTAGAAGGTCTGGGAGTAAATTTCTGCAGCAAAAGGTTTTTGTGTAGCAAAGCAGAGCAAAGCAAAAGTG